>ML785405.1:224177-239490 GCA_009831015.1 Picea engelmannii
GCGCTCTTTGAAGAAGGTCACAGAGTGCTATAACGCTCCCAGAAAGGTCCATAGAAGCGCCAGCGCTTCAAAGTTGGATAACGCTCCTGCAAAGGGGTGGAAAAGCGTTGTAACGCTTCTCAGCCATGGTGGAGGGGCGCCAGTGCTCCTCAGGTAGTGTTAGAGGAGCGTTCCCCTCCCAAAACCTTGATTATGAAGTCTTCCAAAGTGTCAAGAGATGTTTGACTTCAGTAGACCAATTTTCTTCCTTCAAACTGAGTAAATGAGGTGTTTTAAGTGCCTTTGTGATGTCGTCATTAAGGTAACATAATCCAATAGTATTTACGACACCCTTATTACCAACTTGCGACATTTGCGACAAGTTGTACAGGAGTTGCGACACTTGCGACAAGTGAGAGGTATGTGCGACACTTATCCAGTTGAGTGATTTGGATGTGTAACAGTGTTGTTGTCAGCATATCCTCCACTCTGCTCTGTATGTTTCCCTCTCTGTTCAACGTATGGTCCTCTCTATGAGGTTCCCCCTCTTTCAACTTTACCCTGAGGTTTCTTACATTCCCCCTTGGGCTTCTGGTATTTGTCTTGGGCAACTGCTTTTCCTCTAGGATGACTTCTACCTCGGCGTCACTGACCTTTCTTACGGCTTAGCTTCTCCTCCGCTTTCAGAGCCATCTGATAAGCGTCCTCTACCGTCCTGATGGTAACCATGCTCAATTCATCCTGAATGTCATATCTCAGACCATTCAGATACCTAGAAACCTTCTCATCATCGCTCTCCTGATGACCTTCTCTGATGTTCAGTCGATAAAATTCCCCAGTGTATTCTTTCACTATCATCATCTTGTCTCAGGTTCTGCATCCTCCTGAACAGAGTAATTTTGTAATCTCTTGGGATGAACTTCGCTTTCATCTTCGCGATCATTCGGTCCCAAATTTTGATTTTCTTCTTGCCCTTGCAGCGTCTATCATCTTGTAATTCATCCCACCATAATGATGCATGTCCTTTCAAGTATGTAATAGCATGTTTGACCTTCTTATCCTCTTCGATATCTTCATAATCGAAATAGGTGTCAAGAGATCTAATCCAATCTAGTAGCTCTTTTGCATCCATATTTCCCTCGTAAACTGGAAAGTCCATCTTTGCCTTTGCACCCATCCTAGCAATAGATTTAATTAGACATTCATTTGCTGCATCCTCGGCTACAACTTCCTCCTCGCGTTCAGCCTCAGCTTCATCCTCTGAATCGCTGAAATCTCCCGCACTAGCTGTGCGTCTTTGAGTTGTCTCCATATCTTCGAGTCTTGCTCTGAGTTCTATCATCTGTCTCTCCATTTCCTAATTGACTACCTGCCTGCCTCTTCTTCACACTTCCCTGTCTTCTGGGTCAGGTGACTGCCTTTCTCTCCTCAGCGGCATGGCGAATTTCTCCTTCTTCTCTGCTACAGAAAGCAAAGAGATATAACCTACTCTGATACCACTTTGTGCATCCGCGCCCCTTGGAGCATTCCTGCTCACACAGGATCTTCTTTCTCTCTTGGCCCGAAGAACTCCAAGGTTCCTCTATTTCCCTATCGGGAATTCTGTGCCCCACAGATTATTTCTTCACAGGATCCCCCCATTTATTAACTTATATGAGAATCGGAACTCGCGAATTCACGAGTCTAATGGTCGATCACTGGGCTCTCGAATCCCCGAGACCCGATGCCTTAGTCAACACTGACCTCATACTATTTTTATTGGGACTTCTTCTCTATCATGATTTCGCAACTCACGATGTCGTGCACTTTGAATTGCCAACTCCCGATACCCGATGTGCCAAACCCCCTATGCGCACGTGTGAATTAACCTTTCCACACCCTGTCACTTCAATCGATATTTCAGACTTCGCGGGTTCGCAAATCCTAAAGTCAAAGGATTCAGGGCTTACCTTTTCCTGATCCCTGATACTATGCCACCTGTCCTCCACTTTCTCCTGCTGTGGCCCACACGACTCTCCCGTTGGGATATCGTGAATTGTGATTCCAAGTTGAAAGAGTTTATTACCTTTGAAAACTTCGATGCCCCAAAATCCAACTCTTCAGGATCTCTTGACAAGTGTCTCACATGATGGATGGTTCTGAGCTTATCGGAATATCACGTATTGCGACTTCGAACTGCAGGATTTCTCTCTCCTTGAAAACCCTGATCTGCGATGTCACATGTAGATCTGACGGTCCTTATGACTCGGGATCGATGGCTCTGCTCCCTCCTGAGCTCCGAACCTTCAGGCGTTCTTACTATAACCTCCTCGCACTTCCACGAGATCTGCCGACCACATAACTTCGTGAAACCTCCTCAAAGGATTTCGTCCACCCGTTATCCTATCCTTAGGCCACCAAATTGACGATGGGTTCTTCCACAGAACTTCTCCGCCTGCTTTCCATCCTGTAACACTTTTCGTAAAATTTCAGGAGCAACTTCCCTGCGCTTATCCTTCAATGGATTCAAAGGCCTATTTCTCCTGATCTTGTTCTCGACTTCAGTCTCTTAGAAAAGAGAATTCTTTGCATGCACTCCTTGCGGCAACTCTTCAACCTCGACTGAGTTTTGAAGTCTCTCGACTCTGCGCACTCCTGCAACAATAGTCTTTAACACTTCACTCAGGCTCGCAACCCTGAGGCTTTCCTTTGCCCGTGCACTCCTTGCACGACACTATGCCTAATTGCACCTTCGAGGAAACAAAAAACAAAAGCTATCCCTAATTGAACCCTTCCATCAATGCACTCCTTGCGGACAATTCAACTGCACTCCTTGCAGGAATTTTCTGGCTCAATTAGAGAAACAATTGAAACTCATTCACTCTTCCTCTCAGACTTCATTTCAACCATGAAATCACATGCACAACATATAAAATAAAATATATGACAGGAAATAAACATTCATGAGCATATCAACATCAACACACAAAGAATCAACACAAACCATGAATTTGAATCAGAGTTCTTCTATTAATTCAAATGTCTGTACATGGGTGTTCTTTACACAGTTCTCTGGTTTCTCTTCTCTTCTTGAATTCTTGATAATAATACAATGATACAATGAGGGTGTCTATATCCATTTTCCCTCTTGGACTCTAAAACTATCAAATCTAGAATTAAATTCCTATCTACTAGCATTAGCTACATTAAATGCCGACTATCTACCTAAGGAGGAGAGCTATCCACTCAAGGTCCATTACAATATACAAGTGTGCCTTATCTTAAATGACTCATTTAAGTTCTGCGCAACAGTTCCAAAGCAATTTCAAAATTTTGTGCTGGTTTGTCCATCTCTCCTCCGCTTCCACGCTGGATCGCTTTGATGAGTTTGGCGATGCTCTTGCATCACTTACCACTACCAGGTGAATTATTTTCATGCTTCTGCTAAGGGCATCGACCACCCTATTTTCCTTTCCCTTAATATGTTTGATTTCAAAATCAAACTCGTTGAGGAGGGCCATCCACCTAGCTTGTCTGGCATTAAGATTTGGTTGGTCAAATAGATATCGCAATCCACAGTGGTCTGTCATAAGTACAAATTTTGTTCCCAAGAGGTAATGCCTCCACATTTTTAAGGCGTGCACTATGGTGGCCATCTCTAGATCATGGGTCACATAGTTGACTTTGTGCTCATTCAATTTTAAGGATTCATAGCAGATCACACTTCCTCCTTGCATGAGGAATCCTCCGAGCCCTTCCTTATAGGCATCTGTGCATACGAGGAAATCAGATATGGGGTCGACGATCTTCAGCACAGGTGCGTGGGTCAGTAGATGTTTCAACGTTTGAAATGTTTCTGCACATTTTTGTGTCCACATGAATTTTGTCCCCTTCTTCTGGAGGGCAGTTATTGGACTCCCAATCTTGGAGAATCCTTTTATGAATCTCCTATAGTATCTTGCCAAGCCCATAAAGGATCTGATATCTGAAATGTCCTTTGGGGTAGGCCATTCCATGATAGACCTGATCTTATCAGGGTCTACTACTACCCCTTCTTCAGATAGTACATGGCCCAAGTAATGTATTTGCTTCTGGAAAAAGTCACACTTTCTATATTTGGCATAGAGATGATGTTCTCTTAGCACTTGAAGCACAAGCCTAAGGTGTTCCTCATGTTCCTCTCTATTCTTGGAGTAAATTAATATGTCGTCAATAAAAACCAACACAAATTTTTCTAGGAATTTGTTGAGCACATTGTTCATCAAGCACATAAAAGTGGCAGGGGCATTGGTCAATCCGAATTGTACTACCACAAACTCATAGTGACCATATCTCGTCTTGAAGGGAGTTTTATGGATGTCTTCACCCTTGATTCAGACTTGATGGTATCCAGATCTCAAGTCAATCTTTAAGAAGATAGAGGCACCTCCCAATTGATCGAACAAGTCATTGATCTTGGGTAAGGGGTACTTGTTCTTTATGGTTACCTTATTGAGTTGTCTATAATCTATACACAGTCAGAAGGTATCATCTTTCTTTTTCACAAATAGGACCGGTGCTCCCCATGGAGACACACTGGGCTAGATATGGCCTCTATCCATCATTTCTTTCAGTTGTAATTTAAGTTCAACTAGCTCAAGTGTGCTCATCCTGTAGGGTGTCCTAGACACTGGCACCGCTCTTGGTGCAAGTTCTATTGAGAAGTCAATGTCCCTTCTCAGAGGTAAACCTGGTACCTCTTCCAGGAATACATCTCTGTATTCTCTCAGTGTGGGGTGGTCTTCGAGGCTTGGTCTATCACCTTCAATTGTTTTTAACACCTGTATTGCAAATAGTGGACATCCTTTTCTGCAATACTTTCTCATTTGAAGAGCTGATATTTGTCTCACTGAGACATGTTTTTGGATCCCTTGAAGGGTTATTGTCCTTCCGTCTTCACTTACACATTCCATGGTTTTATGGTAACAGTCCAGTTTGGCTTTATGGGTGGCTAACAGGTCCATACCAATCAACAGATCATACGATCCCAGGGGTAATATGTTAAGGGTTACTTGGGTGGGGAATTCACCCATAATGAATTGGAAGGCTAGTATGAGCTCCACTACCCTTCTTTTGGTGCCAATGGCTAACTGTACCAACCATGGCTTGGCATTTTTATGTGGCTATAGTTTACATTTATCCACAGCCTTAGGGGCTATATAGCTCAAATTTGAACTAGGGTCAATCATAATAGAGACTAGATGGTTGGTGTTCATACCTTCGATTTCCACCACTGAAGCTTGGTGGTCAGCTTGGTTATTATCCAAGGCTGCATAAATTTGCGGTACACTCCTAGCCACATTATTGACGGTGGTAGCTTATTGAACATTGTAAACTCTTTGTCTATTTTGTTGTCAGTGCGGGTAGTCCCTCAGTAGATTTTCTTCTCCACAACCCCAACATTTCAAAGGTTCTCTCTTTGGGTTATCGGTCTTTATTGGGGCAGATCCAAAAAGTTTATTTCCTCTCAAGGAGGGAAAGTTCTGCTGGTGTACACTTCGGGTTGGTAAGCTCATCCTTGAGTTCTTTTTGTAGTCCTTAAATCTTGGGGATTTAAACCCCGTTTTCTAGAATCCCAAACTATTCTTCTGCTTCCAGCCTTCGCGAGGTCATGTCCAATGCCCAAGCTATTCATAACAATATCTTGGCTTTCGGATAGTATCTTCTAGGGTCTTTGGTTCATCAAATTCAATCATGTTCTGATAGTCCTTAGGTAGTCCACTGATGAATCGTTGCACCTTTTCCTTTTATTCTTTTGTGTAGGGTACATACCTCAACAACTTAAGGAATCTACTGACATATTCCTCTATGGTGAGTTTTCCCAGCTTGAGTTCATAGAATTCTTTAGTTTTTTCGTCGAAGTATTTCTCCAATAGATATTTCTTCCTTAATTATTTTTCAAACCGTTCCCAAGATATCTCTTCTTCGTGAATCCCTTTTACATTCTTAAGGTCTTCCCACCAAATGGAATCCTTTCCATTCAAGGTTAAGGTGGCTACATGGGCCTTCAAGTTTTCTGAGAAGTCATGGACTCTAAAATACTTCTTTAGTCCAAGCAACCAGGCCTCCGCTTCCTCTCCCTTCTTTGTTTCACTGTCGAAGGAGGGTAGTTTGGCCTTATTGAACTCTTCAAGATTTTGACTCTTTGAAAGTTTATGCTTCTTTCATTTTCCTCAGGAATGAGAACTAGTTCTGTTTCTAGAGGATCCCTCCAAGTCACCAGCTTCCTTTCCAGAGAAATCATCCGACGCTTGTCCCTTATCTATGGGGTGGAGCTTTCTACAGGTGGTCGTCTCAGTGTGGCCACTGATATGACCACATTTTTGTGTCTCAGGTTCATGTTGCAATTTCCTTTGTATGTCTGATAAGCTCTACAGTAAAACTACATTCATTTTCATTTGCTTCTCTTTCTCTTTTATCATCCTTTTGTTGTCAGCCTTGCAGCTCTGTAATTCGACCGTGACACTCCTCACAATCTTAGATAGATCTGGAGGGGTCCCTACCGCCCTCCTTTCATCAGACTCTTCATCTCTATTGTGGGAGCCCTCTCCCACCTCGTGGTGAGTCACCATTCTATGTGTCTGTAATTTCCCGAGGTTGATCTTTCGCTTGTGTGCAAAAGAAAAACGTTGGTTGTTAGTCAATATTTATATTCATTTATAACCAATATCTAATTCATATTTTTCACATGCACACACACAATAGGAGTTATTTCATTCTTAATTTCGACTTTCTGATTGAGGGGATCAAGATAAAGAGTTTCTCCTCTCAACGGTACTTCGAACGAAGTCTCTGCGTGATCCATTCGTGAGCCCAAGTAGGCCAAGTGTTGTAACCATGCTTTGATACCAATTTGTAACACATCCACTACGGGAGCTAAGATTTTTTTCCTTTTTCTTTCTTCTTATTTGTCGAGGGATAGAATTCTCGAATTCTTACGAGGTTCTGGTGTAGGCTAGCTCTTCCAATCGGTACCTTCACCCAACCAATTCACGGGTTCTTTTGTCGAAAATTCATCATGTACAATTCACACACAAAGTGTAGGATTTACTTCCACATGTCCATTGGTTGTGACCCCAAGCTAAGTCAAGAGGCACCTTCACATTTTCAGAATTCGGACATCAGGAGTTGAAAATGCAAGGGAGTCGAATCCTTCGACTCCCCGAAACCCAAAATCCTATTCAGACAAAGATTTATCTGGGATTTCTCCTACCGGGACTTCGCGTACCAGGATTTCATGATGTATGGAGGCGAGGGTTCATACCCTTCAGTCTCTCGGGTGCTGCAACACCAAAGCCCATATATCTACTAGGCTCATTTCAAGGTTTCGCAAGTCGAGAGTTCACGATATGCGAAGACAATGAGTTTTCCCTTGGGTATCCCTGGTGTCGAAACGTCGAAATACTAAACTCTAGCCACACTATACCATTTCGAGGTTTCTCACATCGGGATTTCTTGATATGTGAGAACAAGGGGTTTTGCCTTGGGTATCCCATGTGCCAAAACACCAAAGTACCAAACTCTAGCCACGCTATACCATTTTGGGGTTTCTCACATTGGGATTTTGCGATATGCGAGGAGAGGGGCCTCGAATCTAGGATATTTGAGAGCCGAAACTTTGAAGCTCATATATCCACTCAACTCACTTCGGGGTTTCGCAAGTTGGGATTTCATGATGTGCAATGACAAGAAGTCTCATAACTGAGTTTCCTGGGAGCCAAAACTCCGAAGCTCATATATATACGCTACGCTCGTTTTGGGGTTTTGCAAGTCATGATTTCGCGATGTGCGATGACAAGAAGTCTCGCATCTGAGTTTCCTGGAAGCTAAAACTCTGAGACACTGATATATATATATACACACACACAACGCTAAGTTCATTTCGGGGTTTCACAAGTCGGGATTTCACAACTGGTGAATACAAGGAACTGACCTTTGGGTTTCTTGGTTACCGAAACATCAAAACACGAAGACTTATCCACACTAGACCTTTTTGGGGTTTCATACTTCAGGATTTCATGACTAGAGATTACAAGAGAACTTACCCTTAGGTATCCTAGGTGTCGAAACACCCAAACATCAAGACTCTAATCCATGTTGGACCATTTTGGGGTTTCTCTAATCAGGATTTCAGGACTGGCGAGTACAAGGGAACTTACTCTTAGGTATCTCGGGTGTCAAAACATCGAAACATCAAGACTCTAATCCATGCTGGACCATTTTGGGGTTTCGCTAATTGGGATTTTTGGACTGGCGAGTACAAGGGAACTTACCCTTAGGTATCCTGGGTGCCAAAACACTAAAACATCAATACTCTAATCCATGCTAGACTGTTTCAGGGTTTCGCTAATTGGGATTTCGGGACTGGCGAGTATAAGGGAACTTACCCTTGGGTTTCCCAGGTACCGAAATGCCAAAACATCACTACTCATTCATGCTAGTTCTTTTTGGGGTTTCTCTAATCGGGATTTCGGGACTGGCGAGTACAAGGGAACTTACCCTTGGGTTTCTCAGGTACTGAAATTCCAAAACATCACAACTCATCCATGCTAGTTCTTTTTGGGGTTTCGCTAATCGGGATTTCGGGACTGGTGAGTACAAGGGACTTGTCCTTGGGCATCCCGGGTGCCAAAACACCGAAATACTGAAATCTAAGAGACCCACTCTCTCTCTCGTACAAGGTTCCCAAAAAAAAAACTTAGGCCATAAGGTCCTTCATCGGATTCTTGGGAAATCTTTCACCAAGTTTGGTGACTAGACTGAAAGGCCTCCCTAAGCCACCGAACCATGAATTTATGCGACGGGGATTAAGTAAAAATCATGGATTTACTAAAATGGTTGTCCTTTCAAGGGACTTACTCCGACCCTAGAGTGTGAGGGAACTTCCCGAAATGGTTCTTTGAGAGGATGAACCAGGACATAGCACAATCAAGTTAGACATATCCATCCTCAGGGGAATGGAATTGTATGTTGAACTCATACATTCTACTCATTAACTGAATTGTTGCTATGTCATTATAAGCATGTATCCATTATATCAAATCAAGCACAAGGAAAACACTTCTATCCAGAAACTATTTACAAGTGTATAGAAATGAGCATACGATCGTGACATTCAATTCCAAATGCAAGACATAACACTTATCAGAAGTTTCGGATGTGATGCGAATGCTGAGAGGGGTGCTCATTTCTACCAAACTGTAGGCTCAACAACTCCAATCGAATTTACCACTGGCCACCCCCGAGCTAGACCATGATGCTTTGAGACTCAGTCTCTTACTTCCCACTCATCGGAAGTCTAGGACAAAGGTTAGTCTCATTTTCCTCTACTCATGACTCATTGTATTTTTCAAAGTTTCTCTTGTTCTCCTTTCGCGATTCCCGTCGCATGTGTCTGTTTGTCTGCTCCTCTCTCCCCCCCTTCCACACTTCTTTTCTCCTATGAGGTTGTGTGTGGCACAAAAGTCTCTGTCCGGTGGTCAGGTCTAAGAGCTTCTACGGATGGGTGGTTTGTCCCATCCTCTCATTTACTCTTGAGGAGCCTCCCCACCTACCATCCGGGCGGGTAATTCATTTCAAGGTCTGAGAGTGAGATTTGGTTTTCCCAAGCACGTACAAACTAGTACGGTTTTGGTTCGGTGGAAGTTAACGCAACCACTCCCGGCCCCTTCCACCACCTCTCATCAGCCATCGTGGTATCTTTTCATCACATCCCCCTCTCAGTAGTTGCATTATATATTCATACATCATTTACATTCCTCAGACCTTTTATATTAAGGTTTGTTAATTCAACATTCACAATCTTTGAGTTTGCCATAGTTCTTGGCGAGTATAGTTATTTTTACAGACTGGGGGAAACAGGGTGTTACAAACTCAGATGGACTACATCACAAAGAAGCCCACTTACTCCAAGGTATTGAAATTTCTTTCTTGGTCATTGTTATACATGCAAATATTTTGGACATAAGGCAATTAATTGCAGAATCAATGAAAGGAACACATACACAAGAAACATGAATGGTGTAAATAGAAGATATGTAAATAATTGTGGATTTGTCAACATAAGCTATAATTCATTTTCCCCATTGATGGAGACAAATATTGCATGCTACAAATGTAATTATCTTGGTCACAAAGCACGAGATTGCAGATATATGAATGAAGATGTCCCTATTCCAACCATAGTATGGAGAAGGAAAGATATTCCAAACAATGAAGATTGTCGAATAGCATTGACCGTTGAAGAATGTAAAGAAGAAGATGAATGGTACATAGACAATGGATGTTCTTCACACATGACCGGGGATTAAGACAAATTCATCAGCTTGAAGAGAAAGGGTGGCAATGTTGCATTTGGAGATGACTCATTTTCCAAAATACTTGTAGAAGGTGTAGTAGAACTTTGAAGAAAAAATGTAAAAGGAAAGAATGTCCTATTGGTTGAAGACTTGAATGTCCTATTTGGATACACTCTTATGTTTGATTCCTGAAAATGTAAAATCAGATAAAATAACTCAAGAAGATTGGTTGCAATTGCAACAAGAATATTGAACAACATATACATCCTAGACATGAAGAAGAGAGAGAAGATAGAAGCCACAGAAAAGGATTCCAAGGAAGAAAAAGTCCCAAAGACCAAAAATAAGGATGAAGTATTATTGAGTGCCACATGTTCAGGGGGAGCAACCCCAAAGAAGAGAGTTACATTTTTCCATTAAACATAGGGGGAGAATCCATACCCTTTGCCATTGATGTCAAAGGGAGAGAGAAATTTGGATCATGATGATAGGGGGAGCATGAGTGTTGCCATCAATCACAAAGGGGGATTGTTGGAAGATTGGTTGTGGTCATTGATGTCAACCCTAGTCATGGGTTTTGGAACACAAGATTGATGAAGGCATTTGGACATGAAGGAAAATTCACATGTATATACAAGACCCATGGATGGATCGTATACATCATGTTGTTTATATTGTTATGTGGCACGCCACGTGGATCCTCATGGTTGAGGAGAAATGAATTTTGAAGATGACAAAGTGAATTGAAGAAGGAAGTACATGTAGGCCCTGAAGATAATTATAGAAAAGAATTACAAAATAAGAAATTGTCAGGTCGTCCCTAATGTTAAAAGGAAGTGACATAAATGGTATAAATAAATATCATTATACATTCATTTGATACAGAAATCTAATTTTAGAGGAAATCAGAAGTAAAGAAGGATGGATTTCAAGGGAGGATGAAGTCTTTTGGTGATGTGTTCTAAGGTATGTTATTTTCAGGTCATCTTACCACTTTTGCTATAACTGGTTTTCTAGAACGATTCAGATGGTGAAATTGCTATGGTATTGAGAAGACATATCAAGGTACCTATGGTAAAAGGTTCATCTCTTGATTCACTATAATTATGGAGATCCACTATGTGGAAGATAGGGTTTGTGACCAGTCTTGAAGCTAGTCAATAAATAGGTGTTCTCGGTAAAACAATCATAACTTCTTCATCGAGAATCCAAATGATGTAGGAAAATTTTCATTGGAAATATTACAGACTTTAGTTTCTTTTGTTCAATTTCAGAATCTGATGTTAAATATTGAACGTGGGCATTCTGTACAAGTTCGATCTCCTGAATAAACCATAATTGAACAAGGTCTACCATTCTCTCTATAACTTATTTTTGGGGAGGGTTCAAGGAGTGAAACTTGGAGGAGTTTTAGAGAATACATTGAGTAATATTATATATAGGTTCAGAGTACTCCAAGAATTGAAGAATTGCAGAAATTGAAGAATTATCAGGAAGCATTATCAGGTTCTATGTGATGATTTTATGTAATGTTTTATTATCTCTCATATATTCTTGGGTGGAAGGAAGAGGCAAGGATGGAGAGTTCAACTCTCTCTTGATATTGGAGGATTGTATCTTCCTCTTGGAGGTTTATCCCTCCCTTTACATTTGGAAGATGTGTCTACCTTTGGAAGTCATTACTTCCCTTGAACAATAACTATTTATTATTTCTCATATATTGTGCATGGTGTATTGTGGTGTATTGGTGTAACTTTTATAATATTGTTCATTGCTAATTGGATATAATTGAATGGTTTAAGTATAAGTTGAAAAAGTTTTAAATTGTACTTGATACCAATTTACCCCCCTCTCAGTATGAACAATATGACAAATTCCGACATAGGAAAGAAAGTCATCTTCACACCAAATTATGTGTACGTCTACGATATGAAAACCAACTCCAAGGTTTCTACCGGTGAGGTAAATCATCAGTCTAGATCGTATGCATTTTCTGAATTCATTGAGCTTGATTTTTCTTTACTGCTTACTCATGTTGATGAAAGTAGTAGGCTATGGCATGAAAGGTTTGGATATTTTAATTTCATATACATGCAACAAATTAGCAAACACAGATTAGTTGATGGTCAAATAGACATCCATTTCTCCAAGGGAGTATGTGAGGGATGTGTTCTTGAAAAACACCCTCAAGAGAAATTAGACAAGGGAAAGTCTCAACGAGCTTCCACACCTTTAGATATGATCCATAATGACCTTATGGGTCCTTTTTCACATCCATCCATCAATAAAGAGAGGTTTGTTCTCATTTTTGTTGATGATTTCTCACATTTTACTTGGATCTACTTTCTCAGGAAAAAATCCAAGGTCTTTCAGCACCTGAAAGATTTCAAAGCCTTGGTTGAGACACAGTTTGGAAAGAAGATCAAAGTCCTCCGAAATGATAATGGGGGAGAGTATGTGAATCATGAGATCCACAATATTTTCCATGAGACAGGGATTCAGTTGCAACAAATAGTTCCCTATACTCTGCAACAAAATGGAGTTGCTGAGAGGAAAAACTGATCTCTAAAGGAGATGGCATATTGCAGGTTGCATGCAAAGTCACTACCACAAAGACTATGGGATGAAGCACTTAACTGTGTAACATACATCCAAAATATATCTTTTCATAGATATATCAAGGATAAGACTCCCTATGAGGCTTGGAGTAGCCTCGAATCGGAAGTGACCCACTTTCTCATTTTTGGTTCACGTGCATGGGCTCAGATTCCCTATGAAAAAAGGAAGGAACTTGATCCATAGAGAAATGAGTGCATTTTTGTTGGATACCCCAATGGTGTGAAGGGATATTGTCTTATTGATATTTCCTCAGACCAGATCATCACTGAGCATAGTGTCCAATTCGAGGAAAGTGTCTCACATGTACCTCAATAGTCACATGAAGACACCTTCACTCTTCCACTTGCTCAAGATTATGAGCATGCACATGCCAACTCTTCTTCAGACCAGAGTTCTGATTCACAGGACTTAGATGATTTAGATTCAGAGTCAGAGCATGCAGATGCAGTTTTAGAGCCAGAGCATAGGCCTAAGTGGGCACAAACTACTCTTCAAGATGTAGGGGATCTCGTTGGTGATCCAACAGATACTAGGAGGACTTGATTTGATTTCAAGGAGCCTCCTGTTGAATTCATTGGAATTGAACCATTGCCTTCGAGGAATATTTTCTTGGTTCAATATTCATATCCATAGTCTTATGGCGAGGATGCTAGAAATCCCTTTTGGGAATCTCCCATGCAGGAGGAGTACAACTCCCTCCTTGAGAACCAGACTTGGGTTCTAGTTCTCCTTCCTTCTGGGAGGAAACTTGTCAGATGCAGATGGGTCTATAGGACCAAGAGTGCAGTGGATGGACATATCAACATATATAAAACCAGGCTTGTCGCTAAAGGATTTCACTAGGTTCATGGTATTGACTATGATGAGACCTTCACTCTAGTAGCAAAGATGGATCCCATACGATTGGTACTTTCCATTGTGGAAAAAAAGGGATGGGAAGTCCATCATATGGAAATGAATAATGCATTTCTTCATGGTGATCTCTTTGAGGAGATATACATGGAGCAACCCCGGGGATTTATGCAGGACTCATATTTGGTTTGTCGACTGAAGAAGTCACTTTATGGCCTCAAGAAGGCTCTGATGGCATGGTATGCCAAGATGGACTCCTACCTTTGTCACAAAATTTTATACATTGTAAATCATACCCAAATGTCTACATGCTTAGGATGGTAGATTCACTTCTACTTTTAGTTCTGTATGTCGATGATTTTCTGATCACCGGGTGCTCAACTTCAATGATTGCTGCAGTCAAGAGGATTCTACATGACAAGTTTTTGATGATAGACATGGGTTCACTACACTCTTTCCTTGGGTTCGAGATCAGTCAGGATGCATCAGGCATCAAACTATCTCAGGCCAAGTATGCACGAGATATCCTTGAGAGATTTCACATGACAGACTGCAAGTTTGCTTCGACTCCTTTATTATCAGGAGTCAAAATTGAGGATGGCAGGAAGACTCCACTAGTTGACAACACACTGTACAGACAGTTAGTGGGGAGCTTGTTTTATCTCACAAGACAGTTAGTGGGGAGCTTGTTGTATCTCACACACTCTAGACCCGACCTCTCATATGTAGTTGGCGCAGTTTCCAGGTTCATGCAGGAGCCGCATAAGCTACAATGGAAAGCTGTAAAGCATATCCTTTGATACATACAGGGCACCATCACCTTTGGGATTCATTATGCAAAATACTCTACATTAGATCTCATTGGGTTTACTGATTCTGACTGGGATGGCGATAACATTGCTCACAAGTTCACATCTGGTTACTCAATGAGTCTTGGTTCCGGGCCTATTTGTTGGTCGAGAAAGAAGCAAGCTGTCATTTCTCTATCTTAAGCCGAGGCAGAATACAGAGGGGTAGTTAACATTACCATTCAGTCTATGTGGCTACAACATTTTCTCACTGAGTTGGGCATTCAGTTTCATCGGCCAATTGTCATCTGGTGTCACAACTAGAGGACTCTGATGTAATGACCCTTTCCGTATTACTATGAATAATCTCATAAATAAACCTAAACATTGGCTAAATTATAATTAATTATTAAATAACCTTAAGTGATTATAAGTATTAATTAATTATTTTGATTATACTTAGTTGAAGTATGATTAACTCCTTGATTAAGGATTAATGAAGGAGTAATTATTAGATGAGACATTAAATGATTAAGTATTAGACTAATGGTTCGTGATTAATTAATTATTAAATAAAGTAATTGATTAATTATGAAATAAACCAATGGGGGGGGGGATAAAATAAAAATATAAATAAGGTTAAATGGGGTTACGTATCCCATGAGGGATAACGTAACCCATACGTTAAAGGGAATATTTAATAGGATAAGACCATTAATAAAGAACTAAATGAACAGATAAGGTTTTAATGAATGGATA
>ML785405.1:249462-303030 GCA_009831015.1 Picea engelmannii
AAGGTTCGGGGGGCGGTGAAGGAGGCATAAGGGAAGGAGGAGGATTCATTTTTGGGGGGATTATTATTATTCATTTTGGAGGGATTGAGTCATGCAGTTTACGAGAGGAGAGTGATTTTGAAGCTTTGAGACAGAGTAGAACAATGTGATTTACAGTGCACACCGGGGCTGAGGGGTTTTGGGCTCGGAGGGCTAGGACGTCTGTAGATGTCCTAGGGCCAGGTGTACTGGTCAGTAGGGTGGCCGGTTTTGGGGTGTTCAAGCGAAGGCTCAAGCGAAGATTCAAGCTGCTGCAGATAGTAGCATCAGTGACAGGTATTTAAACTCAAAATTGTGAAGTGTTTACTTAAATTTAACTTGTATGCAAAGTGTTATGTAAAAAGGTTATTTTAGTTATCAAAATCTGGGAATGAATATAATAGAGTAAGCAAATTTTTAGTAAGTTTCAAAATTCCGCTCTTTTTTAATTTATGGTAGCTTAAATGAAATCCTGGTTGTTACATCTGAAGTTCTACAGAGATCCATTTCAGAGGCAACATATTAAGCACATCAAGATCCAGGTGCACTACATCGGAGACGTAGTACATGAGGGGATCATCATCTTACAATTAGGTCCTTCAGCAGAACAAACAAAAGACATTTTCACCAAGACCTTCACTAAGCAAAAGTTCCATTCTCTGTGAGGTCGTTTTGGAGTGAAGGACATAATTGCCTAGAAACTTAGTTCATCTTTTTACATACATTGTACCTTGAGGGGGGGTATTCCCATGAGGTTTCCCTTTTTCCTCACTTTATTTTCAGTGTATATTTTGTACTTGGGTACCTAACATGGCCTCGTTGCTGGGACCCAATCTTTATTTTCACCATAGTGATGTTTAGGGGGGGTGTTGGAGTTACTTCACACACACATAGGATTTATTTTTCCTTAAGGTTTTAACTTGTTTATTAGTCACAATTATTCATTTTCTAGTAACCTATATTTTAGGAGAGAACATTCCACCTAGAGAATATTCTCTTTCAGTTGACACTTCAGTTTGACTAGTTGAGTTGAGTTTAGATGTTACATTGGGATCATCACCATGAAACATTGGGATCATCACCATGCTAATTTGACATTTCCTTGGTATCATCAATAGAGTGGCACATTAGCCTTGATTCCCTGAGTTAACTCCTCACTACTCTCTATTCAGTCAGTTAACTGAAGACTAGTTGACTAGTTAACTCAAGTAGGTGGTAGTTCAATCCTCTAACTGCCTGAGAGACTAGAATAGGTGGCAGTTCACTCCTGTAACTGCCTGAGAGACTAGAATAGGTGGTAGTTCACTCCTGTAATTCTGGTGTGTGTCCAGATCACTCTATACCACCACTGTGGTGCATTGGTTCACCTCAAGTCGAACACATTGAGTTATATAGAGTATATCATGTGTAAATTATTCATTATTCACAACGGTTAATGAGAATTATTCCATTCTTTCTCTCCTTCTTCTTTCTCCAATTCTCTCTACAAATGTGTGTATTATTATTTAGCTAGATCTATTCTATGTAGGTTCAACAGATTTACAAAGATTTTATGTCAGGACTGATCAGAATGATTGAAAAATTAAAGAACATTCGACATCAAATCAAGCATCTTGATCAAAATAAAAAATCACGCAGCCTAGCGTCAGATAAATTTCTTTCCAAATGCAAACCAGTGAAAAGTTTTAATTATGAGCAAGACAACATTTAGGCAAATGAATCCAATACTGTTGACTAAGCCACTGCTACCAGTAGGCATCCATAGCCTCGACAGGGATGTCTATTAACCCACTCTGACACCTCTACCATGTCCAAGAATTATCAAGTCAATATGAAGGACATCTTACGATTAGTACCAAAGGTTATACCTGATAATTTTCTTGAACCCGATATTGCTTCACTGCCAGTAGGCCTGTTCAGCACCCCGACGAAGTTTCCTTGGCATCATGTATGCATTTACCCATTGCCTGAAGACCTGCTCAGTGTCTCGACGAGTTTACAAACACTTCCCACACTTTACAATGCTTTCAGCTCTCTAGAAGTTATTGACATTTTGACATAAACTTCCTGATCTTTAGGAGAACGGGGTGATGCTGAAAATTTCAGACTTCAAACAACTTTATATTTTTTTAATTTAAAATCTCGTTTGATGACCTTCATCATGATATGAACTTAGTTTTCTAATAAAAAAACTTTTCGAGGATAGGAAATCATATTTGAGTTGTTTTCTTTAAAAACAGGGACAGTGTAAAGAGTTTTAATGATGATCATATCTTCTCGTGATTATAAAGTGAAGCCAGGAAGATTATTCTGAACAAAAAGTTTCTTTCACTAGTCTAAGTTTTAACAATTTACAACATTGATGCCTTGAAATGACCTTGACTGTTGTTTTACGATGAGACTTCTGGTTTCCTTTCATGAACCAAATGGTTACTTAGACATAAATTTATTCAGAAAACAAACCAAAAACAAGCAAAATGAAAAGAACCAAAATCCAAAAAGAAAAAAGAGATTTAAAACAAAAACAAACATATGTACAAAGAGGTGGATCTGGTACCATCAAGTGAAGTATATTTTGAGGGCTTGGCCATTCACTGGGAAAGTGTCTGGCTAACCCTCTAAATTGCGTAGGCAGAAAGAGATGGGACCTAGTTTTTTCAGAGATTACAAACGGTCCCACCCACAGGTTCTGGAACTTGGTGTGTTCCCCTTTTCCCTCGTGGGGTTTATCCCATTTGAGAACCAAGTCTCCTACCTCGAAGTTTCTTTGTAAAGAGGAATTTGAATGAAACTATATTTTTACAATCTGTTGATGCTGATCCAAATTCTTCTTCACATGTGCTCTCACTTCCTCTAGTTTTAATAAGGCATTAATTCAATTCTCAGGGGGAGAGCATTCCTCCTCCTGAACTTTCTATGATAATTGTAGGGATGGAAGTAGAACATGTGGAGGGAGAATCACTTCTCTTTCGTCGACAAGAAAGAAAGGGGAATTACCAACATAGGTTTTTGGTGTCACTCTATTAGCCCATAGTGCATTAAATAATGTGTTGTGTCAGTTCCTGTGATTTTTAGAAACTATCCTCTTGATAATCTTGATTAAATTTTTGTTTGTTGATTACGCTAGAACATTTCCTTGGGGGTAGTAGCTGGAAGAATACTTCTATTTAATCTTTTTTTGTAAAGAGAACACATTCATATCCAGGGATAAGAAATAATATGCATTATCAAAGACTAAACATTCGGGAATGCCAAATCTAGTAATGATATTTGAATTAAGGAAAGATACCACCTGATTCCTATTTACCACTTTTAAAGATTAGCTTCAGACCATCTAGTAAAATAATATGTTGTTGTAATGATATATTTGTGCTGTTGTGAGGAAGAAGACTTAGTTGGTCCTATTATGTCAAGAACCCACTTCTTAAAAGGTGAATCTACAGTAACATGCTACAAAGGGAATGCTAATTTTTTTGCTCGTCCAACAGCCTTTTGGCATATTATGCATTTATGACACAATGCGTGAGCGTCTTTAAATAATGTGGGCCAATAGTACCTGACTCTCAACACTTTGTGAGAAATGGTGTCTCCACCAACATGACTACCAGCCTCACCTACATGAAGTTCAAATAGTACTTTCCCTGCTTCAGCCTTTTCCAAACAATGCATAAGAACACCATTGAAATTCTTTTGAAACAATACATCATTTATTAACTGGAAAGATGCAGATTTTAGTCTTAATGCTCTTCTATTTTTAGGATCAAGATAGTGAGGAGCATATCCATGTGTTAAATAAAGTTTGATATCATCATACCAAGAATTAGCAACAACTCGTGTACAACTTATTTGTTTTCCATTGTCCTGATTTATAGTTAGAGTGTTAATTTGACTTTCATGTTCTTTAACTGAATCAAAAACTAGTTTACATAGGCCTTGGCCTCTAACAATTTGTGCAGGGGTTATTTCGAGGTCATATTCTTGTAACGACGTCATCCATTTTGCCTGTTTTTCACCCAATTCCTTTTGTACCAACAAGTTTCTTACAGTCGTGTAAGGAACGATGACGTTAGTTCTGGATTTCAGTAGGTATGACCGAAAGTGTTTCACTACTTTAAAAATAGTATATTCCTATTGATCGAAAACTAGGTAATTTGTCTCTGCCCCTTTGAAGGCTGAGCTCATGAAGGCAATGGGTATTTCATTTCTTTCAAAATTCTTTTGTTTCAACATAGTAACACAAGATTGATTAAAGGCGAAAGTGTAAAGAGTGAAATGCTGGAAAAAATCAAGGCTCATCAAGAAAGGAGCTTCTACTATTGCTTTTCTAATAGAATCAAAAGATTGACTTTCTTGGGGTCCCCAACGATACTGAAAATCCTTTTTAATTAAGTTCTGTAAAGGCCTTACCATTCCTAGGAAACTTGGGACAAATCTTCTAACGAAGTTAATTTTTCCTAAAAAGGATTGCATGGATTTTTTGGAAGAGGGAGGGGAGAGTTTAACAATACCTTGGGTTGTTTTTGGGTCAACAATCATTTCGTCTTTGGACACTATGAACCTAGGTAGTTTTCATTTCTCTACCGCAAAGACTGATTTCTTAGTGTTGAGAGATGTGTTGTACTTGTGACATCATTCTAGGACAACCCTACGGCGAGGCAAGTGATCTTTCTTGTTTTTAGAAAAAATGGTAATGTCATCAAGATAGACCACCACTGATTGATTTACAAGACCACGAAAGGAAATGTCCATTGCTCTCTGGAAAGTGGCCTCAACATTTATAAGCCCAAAAGGCATCTTCCTATAGGCATAAGTCTCCCATGGGGTACGAAAAATGGCCTTGAGATGATCTGGGGGAGACATGAGGAACTGGTTATATCTCGAAAAACCATCTAATAGAGATAGTCTTTCTGAACCAGATACCCATTGAAGGATTTGTTCCATTGGAGGAACAAGATAGTTATCTTTATCAGATGCTCGGTTCAAGTTACAAAAGTTGACACAGAGTCAAATTTCACCGCTTTTCTTCCTTACAGGAACTAGATTAGACACCCAATGTGTGTGTCTCACTGGGAAACTTATCTTTTCATTTAGTAATTTATTCATTTCTTTCTTGACAGTGGGTTCTAATTTGGGGTGCATATTTCTTAATTTTTTTTGAAAAGGATGATTTTGTGGTTTCATGGGGATGACATGTTGTATTATATTAGGGTCAAATGTTTTCAAATCATCATATGTCCAGGAAAAAATGTATTTAAATTCTTTAAACAATTTTATAAAGGCAGATCGTTCTTGCTCAGAGAATACCGTTCCCAAATTAATATTCTGAGGGTTTTCCTTAGTCCCTAAATTTACCGTCTCATAAGTCAAAGAAGAAATGTTCGTTTTACAATTAACTACCCCTCTAAACTTATCATGCAAGTCATAAAACCTCTCTAGTCTTACAACTGATCTGGGGATAGAGTTTACCATATCAGATGTCAATTTAGGAGATCTAGGATCTGATATTACCGTGAAGTTACAAAGGTTTTCATCATGAGTGCCTTCATCGATGATTGCACCTTGGAAGGTGTCCTCCATATGCAAGAAGTTGATTATCTGCTGGTCATCATCGAACACTCTCCAATTGGTGATGTTGTCCGGGATTGACGGCCTGAAAAATAATTTGATCGAAAATGAATTAGGAGAAAGACCTTTTGCGGGCAATAGTTTAGAAGCGACATTAGTCAATATATCATCCTCTGAATTACTTAGTCTAGGAATGGAATTTATGTTAAATGCTGAAAATTTTTGCATTAAACTACATACCTCAGTTTGGTAACTTTTTAGATGTGGTGAAAAGTAATGTATGGAGTTTCTTACTTGCCTGAACATGATTTATGAATCCCCAAATACAATTAAATTCCATACATCCATATCTAGAGTTTTCTTAATCCTTTGTAAAAGTGCTTCGTATTCGACGGTGTTATTAGTGCACTCGAACTCTAATCGACAGGCAATGAAATTCTTATTGCCTACGACGTTTATGAGTACACATCTTGCACTGGCTCCTTCTTTGGATTTGGACTCATCAATGTACAATGACCAGATCTGAGCTTCATCATCAGTATTTTGCACACTTGGAAAAGCTAATGACTAAGTATAGGTCATAATTTATGATTGTTGCCTTGGATTAGTGATAAGGAAACTTTCAGTCATGAAGTTACCAAAAAATGTATTCGTTACCTTCATTTCAAATGAATTAGTGGATGTGGTAAAAAGTTCATTTGCATCATTTATATCTGTCATGATGTGCTTGAGATAGCATTCACAATTTATCCTAATTTTATTGGGCCGTCCATTTTTTGGAAGCCATAAATGAGACCAATCTATGGCAAAGTAACCATGTAGTTGTTCGGACCAATCCCTGCTTAAAAATAAACCATAGAATTCATGGATGTCAACAATAATGATGTCAATAATTTGGTGAACCTTAGGATTAAAAGATAACCTAATTAGAACATTCTTAAGTTCACCGATTACCTTCACATTCATCCGATCAAGCTGAATGATTTTGAGATTAGAAGGTTGAACTTCTACATTGATTTTTTGATAAACAGATAAAGGCATCACATTTGATGATGCACTAGAATCTACCATGCAATTATGTACATTCCTATTAAAAATTTCAAAAGTTAATAAGAAAGGAGGGACATTTTTACGAGCATTAACAACTGAATTCTGCTGATTTTTTGTTGTTCTCCCTAAAACAGTTTTATCTACATTTGATATAGCTTTTTCAGCTAAATCCCTTTTATCTGGAGGTTCAGATGTTGTTTTAGTTGGGATCTTTTTGGCTGTTTTAGAACCAATTTCTGCAGTTTTATGGCTGCTAGGATTGTTGTTCTTACTATTTTCTACTATACTTTGAATCATTTTCTGCAGAATAAGGAGAAATTTCAGCAACTCAAAAACAAAAATATTAGCCCTTAGTTTTTTCAGATCTTCAATTAAATCATATTCTAAAACAAGGGTTGCTAAACTTTGTTTAATTTCATCTTTCTTCAACTAATTTGGAAAGACGTTATTACCTACTTCAGAAGAAGGTTTGTTCCGTGTTTTGCTTCTTGTGTTGTAGGGGTGGACTGTTTCAAAATTTTCTTGGAAAATACTGTTAGAGAAGTGACCGAAGATATTGGGAGATGAATCTTCTTCTTCTGGTACTTCTTCCTCAACTATGTCTTCAAAAGTTTCAAGAGGGGCATAAGCAGGATTATCATGTGCTTCTAGAATAGTTTGCAAAATGTACTGCAAGTTTTCAAAATTGAGACCTTTAGCGGTCTGATTTGATCGATTGGGAGGAAAAGGTTTTCTGAAAGGAGGTTTAGAAATTCCTTTGCTTGAGGATGCCTCCTCAACTGATCTCTTCAAGTACACAACTTGGTTTGATAATTTTTGGAAAGATTTCTATAAGATTTCTAATTCTAAAGTTTCAGGTTGACTTTTGGCTTGGGGAGGCCTTGTAAGGATTTCTATTTTCTTTTTAGAGGATGAAGTTGTTTTAGCTTCACTATTAAGATTATCTTTTAATATTAATATATCCTTTTCGATTTGGATTGCCTTTTCAAAGGCTTCTAGCAGTGTGTTCTTCTTAGACCTTTTGACCCAAATTGATATGTTGTTGTGTAGAGATTTGTTGTAATATGCAACAATTAGACTTTCAACATGCATTGAATCTGTGGGAATTTGATTATTTAACGTAAGAAATCTCTGGTTAAAATATTTTACTTTCTCCTTAGGGTTCATTTTTAGGCTGGAGAGCTCCATAACCAAGACTTCATGATATTTATCATCTCCAAACTTCTCTAAGAAACAGGTTTCAAACTTGTCCCAAGAGACAATGGTTTGGGGATGTTGGGAAAAATACCACGTGGAGGCATTTCCCTTGAATGTATAAGGAAAGAGTATGCATACTATGTCTTCATGCTCTACACTTTGGAGTATAATGTCCAACATACAATTCTTTATGTGATCTTCAATAGATTGTTTAGAATCTAGATCAAATTTAGGAAACCATTTCTCAGGGTGTTTTGGTAATGGGTGTTAAGGTCTAGGTACAACCACGACATCGTGATCGAGCCAAGGTCTGGCGGGATTGTTTTGGTTTTCCATGGGCATTGGTGGTGTCGAAGGGTGAGATGATTTAGATGAGGAACTACCTTCGTCAGATGAATCTCCTCCTAAAGAGGATGGAGATGAATTAGGAGGAAAGGGTGGGATACCAGACCCTCCGTCTCCATGGGCTCCTCGGGGATTTGAGAGTAGACCAGTGCCTTCAAGTTGTTCTCAAATATTCGAGAAATCTAAGGGTTGATTAAGAGGCCTACCAAATTGTCTGATGCAAGACAAGGCACTATGTGTCCTTATAAGTGATTGACGAACAATTTCTTGTACGTCGACCCCTTGAGTAGCTGGTGTCATTAGTTCAACAGGAAACTTAGGATTATCATTTGAGGTAGTTCCTATTTCAAGTGTAACGTTGTTGTTTGAGAGACTACGCGTTACGATAGGGGAGTGAGTGTGTGGGTGAGGAGTATTGCAACTTCCACGTGCCATCAATTAAATTCAGGCCCTTCTTATAGAGCCATTTGTTGACAGGAAAATTTGACATGCCGTCAATTGAAATAATAGGTTCGTTCTGGGGTTGTCTAAATAACCTAATCCATTTTGTGTAACCTATTCTGACGGGTTTAATGTATTTGTTAGCCAATATAGGGTCCTAAATTGAAAGAGATAAACTAACTAATACTAAAACTATAATATCCTATCAACTTTAATCTAATTATTTACAAACGTATTGAACAAAAAAGAAAAACATGAATACATCTCTTATACACAGAATTTATAGGTTGCAAGTTTTAATGAAAGCTTTACAAAATCAATGTAAAAGTAATTGTTTTGAGAAGAAGATAAAGAAAGCACATTTTTTGTATTTTCTGTTTTCTAATTATAAATCTAATAAAACTTGAATTAACTAAGTTATGAAACAAGAATGTACAGATGGTCAAAGCCAATTTAAAATTTCCTATCTCACTAATAGGAAAATAAACCAAAATGCATTAAAATAAAGCTAACCTGAGTTTTAAATCATGCCTATGTCTTTTGTACAATCCAATAATCCAGTTATTCTGCCTATAAGAAAAACCTATCACAGGTTGATAATGATGCCTCCAGAACAAACTCTGGATGTTAGTTGGCAACTAGAAATACGAGAACAGAATGACAGACAAGTATACACAATGATCTTGTAATTATGAACGATCATAGTAATATAAATCTTAGTGTAGAATGTTCATATTATATATCAACTCACATCAGATAAAAATCATGATCTGACAATTGATATGATGATCACAGTGATAATTAATTGAAACAACAAATTAAAGACAACATTTTAAAATATCAAATAAAATGGATTATCACATTACTATTCCAAAATAAAAGAGACAAAACATGAATGAGATAGCCTTCACATAGGTCTAAATCCGAATTGCTACAAGCCATTCCATTAAGTTCTGTAAGTCATTTGTCCTTAATCTGTTCCAGGGGAAGATGTCTTCACTTACAAAAATAAGAGTATTTAAAGTGTTTTGAAATCCTATTTTTCTATCTCCTAGGATAGGATAGGATCTCATAAGATCAAAATATTACAAAAATAGAGGGCCTATAGCTACTCATAACTGAGTTGGTTTTTATTTTTTTTAAATAAAAGTTTTTTTTACAAAATAAACAGAAAAGAAATACTAATCATCTAAATGAAAAATCGAACATGTTTCCCCTTAGATGATCAGCATCAAGATCTAGCATATCCTGAAAACGAAATAGGAATAAGTTAGATAAATTATTGACAAGTAATTACTAAATTTTTTTTATTTAAACATGACTTGGCTAGAGAATCGAAAGATTTTGTAGCCAGTCTTATCTTAGCAAACTAAATATAATTTAAAACTGATTTGATTTAGACTAGATAACATGAAATTAATAAGAAAAAAAACATTTTACCATTTCAACAAATGACCAAATATGGATCGGGGTAGCTCAGAATTGATTATGTCTTTAACATTGTTTGTGTTTTTTATTATTACATTCCCTGTCATTTTAGGGCACTTAACTTTCCTCTCTGCATTTACTCTGAGGCCTAGATTTTCCTATTCTATTGATTCACATTGAGCCATGAGTGTTTTAATCCATGCCTAGAGGATGGGTATATCAGTTTAGTATCGTTCAATCCAATGTAGACAAATCTCACACTGTACTGAAGGACCGACATGTTGGTGAAGCCTGCAGTCAAGCATGGCCATATCATCTTTACCTGCCATTTTCCCATGACCAAACCCAATCCTAGAGAACCCCTTCTTGTACTTGAGACATGGTGGAAGATTCGTAACAAAGTCATAGGGTTCAACAAGACCAAACCCTTGACAATCCGGGTCTTCCACAACCAGGAAATATTCAATTTCAGAGTCCGAGACCTCATTAACCTTGATCGGGCCAATCGAGCTCAAATGAGGTCCGGTTTGATTCCTCAATTTTCTCAAAATAAGATGACCAACTCTTTTTTTTTGAAACCCTAGAGCCATGTGTTTTTGTTTTTCCTGATTGCAAGATTTTTTGATATCAAGCTTCACAGTGGCGTTATGGTTAGCATCTAATTCATGCATAGGCGGTTCACTCAACTCGATACCAACACCCTGTTGCTCATGTGAAGATTGACTGGTCATTGCCTCGTCTCGAGGGTTTCTATTTAGAGAGTCTGGCTTTTTATTTGGAATGTCAAATTGTTTTCTTATTAGTGGTTCACCCAAAATAAGGTTCTATAAGAATAGTTGTAGCAAAACCATTTCTTGTTAAAAATCCATCCCAGCAATCACCCATGGTTGTCAAATGGTGAATAAACAACATTTTAATCAAGCCGTGGTGAAAAATACTAGAGTCGAGGCTCTGTCTCTTATACCTTTTAGACATTTTGTACAAGCTTCTCAACAGATAAAAGGGCACATTTAATTGAAAACCTATGAAATGCATAAGCAATCATATATGATAGAGAAAAACTAAACCATAATGACCCTCATAGGTCACAAATTGTTTGAGGATCAGCAACAGACTGTGCCACCTAGATTTAACCAAAGAAATAGGGATACCTTTTTCACAGCAATTGATTTTCATGGAGGTCATGAAAAGGCTCCATGGAACCTCTTCAATCTTTGAGTTTTTGAACCATTTCTCGTTGGTGGATGGAATCCATATGGCTTTAATCACAAACTCCTCAGTTACCTCTAATTGGATATCTTCGATTTTTTCCCTACACCCATTGAAAGTCTGTGCAAATTCCTTAGCCACATGAAGGTTATAACCTTCAAACATTTTGATGAAGGCATCCCAGCCCTATTCTTTTAAATCTTCATTTGCGTCATCATGATAGAGCAGTTCCTAGCAACCATTCGGCTCCAATCGAATAATAGTAGCCATTACGAATGCAACTAGTATGTAACAGGGGTGACTCAAAAATAGTTCTCGGTTCAAATAGTAAGATCGATAGGAACAAGTCCGAATAGATGAAGGGGAACAAGCCATAACGAAGGCTATGTGTTATCATATCATGAACATCGAGGGTTTGGTCATAGGGTTTACCATTCCTCGTGATGAGAGTCTGTGATACAGAGTCGACAACCTATACCTGAAATGATAGGTTCATTAATTCACTATGCCAGCAAGGTGAGTCAAGTACAAAGTGCAGTAGCTGCACATTATTATCACAACCATATTGTTTGCAAAGGGTTAAAAAATATGTTAAAACAAAACTCCTCATAAATTAAATGCATATCATCATAACCATATAATAATTATATCAACACCCTAAAACATCCAAAAAATGAGTTATTCAAATATTGGATATAAGCATGATGACTTTTAAAAGAAAACCTTGTATAAAAAATAAAAATAATACGAAGCCAAGTTTTCATGTATTGATTCATGATTTTAGAAATGAATCAATCCCGAAAACAAAATGAAAACACAAATTTCTAAAGAATCAATGAATATCTTTACTAATACAGTAATCATCTAAAAAATGTAATATTTACAAGATGAGGTGAAGGCAACTACAAAAAGCGTAATTTCTTGTTCAAATAACGAAATCATTTGGGGCTTCCAACAAGATCCAACACTATGATCCTAGTGTACAGTACAAAAAAGGTTGGGGAACGTTTAAAAGAAAAAGAGGATTGGCATGGTACTATAATTGCAGAAGACCGAGACATGTTGCTAAGGAATGCCCTGGCGTAGGTCCTATTTGTCCTTGCTGTAATATTTTTGGTCATGAGGTTGAGGATTGTCCAAGGATGATTGGTAAAGTTGAAAGGATGAACATAAGACAAGAAAACTACGAAGATAGTGAATATACTAAGGGCATGTTAGAGAAAGAATCAGAGAAAGTTTAGAGTACGTTATTACAATTGCGAGAAACGATGGATGTTCACAAAGATGTCAATTTACCAGATATCTTGAAAGTAAAACAATTCATAAGTGAAATAATAAAATACTTCAACATAGACTGTGTCTTGGATGAAGAAAGATAAGTGAATATTATGACAGAAGACACTTGGGAAATTTTGGGAAAGCCAACTATGTAACCTTCATTGGGAAGGATAGGCTTGTTTAAGGGTAAGATGATAACCCTATGTGGAAGAGTTACTAATGTACCTATTATTGTTGAGGGAACATCAACTAAAGAATAATTTGAAGTCATTCAGTTTGTTGGGGACAACACCCCTTTCCCACTTTTTTTAGGTAAGACCTGGATTGAGAAGGATCAGATTAGAAGGAAAGTAGAGGGAGAAGCTACAGAAAAGAAAAAGCAAGAACTAAGGGATTTCATAGCTAGAAAAATAGACCGACCAATAAAAGAACAAAAGGATAAGTTCAAGCAACAAAACATAGTAACAACGCCAGAGGAACAGAAAGTAAGAGAAATAACTATCAAGGCTGAAAGAATGAAAGAAGGTTTGGAGGACCTATCTATTCAAGAAAGAAGTATATCCACCCAAGAAGTGTTAAGAAAAGGGATATTAACTTCAGACCCTTTGAGGGCACATCAGTTGTACAAAGTCAATACACTAGGGGAAGATACGAATAAAAATGGAAAGAGGATTCCAAAAATAGTTAGAGAAACTCAAATAATAGGGAAGAAGGCAAAGAAGCTCAATAAAAATAAATCTAAGTTAGAAAATCTACAAGAAACTATAGAGACTAAATGGAGGACTTCATAGACTGGAACCTCGCAGGAGGCAGGTTCATAGGATTTGAACCTCGCTGGAACAGCAGGACCACATAGAATGGAACTTCACCTTGGTGAAGTTATATGACCGTTGGAGACGTCCCAACCATTAGAATGATGCTCCAAAATGGTTAGAAAATGAATTTATGGTCTGATGGACCACTTTTGGATGTTGAGACCATGCCATAACGGACATATTTACATTGATGGAAGAATTCTTGGCCATTGGAAGAATCTGTTATGATGCCCCACTTATTTAACTCGTTAGACACTACGCCGGGACAACTTTTCACTACCCATGATTAACTTAGCCAAGAAGAAAATTTTTCGTGTATCGAGCTGTGCTATCTAAAACTAGACCCTGCCTGTCTATTTGTCTACCTCGACCTGTCTGTTTAAAAGTTAGAATGTCAGGCAAACCTAGTGAATTAGAGAAGTCTATTGAGGAAGTCCTCAAAAAGATAATGGTCGACAGACCGATATTGGAAGGTGTCTAGGCATCGTCGAATATGGGACTGCAGGCTTCCCCTTCAACTGGACGTCGTTTTGGACATGTTAACCCCGTAACTAAGAAGCGAAGTAAGAACCTCGGTGATCTGGCTAATGCGAAGAAGATATCATCGATCCTACCTGAGTATATCCCACCTTTGGTCGACACTATTAACCACGACAACATCCCCTGAGACTTTGAGTACGTTGTGTTCACTGCATACATTCTGAAAGGAATACACATAGTCAGGAGTCAGTTAGGAAATATCCCACTATTGAAGAACAACGACTTCAATTTAGGAGACAGGAAGAACTATGCTATGTTAGTGCCCCACTACTACTTGATGAATTCAAGTGGGAAGAAGCCTCGCCTCGTCTCACAACCATGGATTAAGGAGCTAGCGCAGTTGATCGTGTTGAATGTGATGAAGATCCCACATTTTGGCCACCACCAGGAGGTTAATGCTTGAGTTAAACTCCTCTTGTCGTGCTATCATGGTGGATACTTATGGCTTGACAGAAGGATTATCGTGGATCCAACGTTGATCCACTGGATCATAGGCTTAAGCGTGAAGGGACCTGAACCTTAGCAGTTTTATCCAGGGAAGGCCTCAGAGTGTTCCCTAGCACAACACATCAAGGAAAATTATGGAGACGTAGAGAAAGGAAAGTGAGGTTACAAGGTAGCCTCTATATAGGATGGCATAGTTGCCTTGTTTTCCAACTCCTAGCTAGCAAGATCATGAGGAAGAACCACCCCACATAGGTCATTGAGTTTGTGGTGGACCTCACAGGAAAATGTGTGGAGGGAATGCAGATGAACTAGGAGAACTACCTCGTCAATGAGCTGGAGAAGGATTGTCGTGAAGCCAAGGATTTGGGATATGAATTCCACTACTGATGATTGATCATTTTGATCGCATTTGTCGCTTGGAAAATTCCTGAAGGGGCCACCTTACCAGAAATCGAATCCTCGGACTTGTTGGTCACTCAGTTTTCAACCCTATGGTACACCAACGAAATGATGAGGAAGTGGTAGTCCAACATTGTGTTTCATGTGTACTATCATCATATAAAGGTTTCCATTGAATCATTTTTGTGCATGACACCATGCACCTTTCACTAGTATCGACCAATAGAAAAATTTTGCACAGATCCTCATTTCATCTACATCATTGTGCATAGATATGAGAACCAGGAAGAATTAGAGTTGTACTACTTGCTGACAGATGACGAAATGGAGTATATTACAAAGGAATGGCTAGAGACATTTCTTGTACCTGTCACTGATGTAGCATTATTCGACATAGAGACCATAGGAAGCCCCATAGTTAATGGGTTGAGCATGTCAGGTAGTCCAATGGGACAAATAAGAAGAAAAATCAATAAGAATTCCAAGATATAAATATTGATGAAGAGGAAAACACTTCTGAAGATAACGGGTCTGGGTCGCTCAGAGGAGGAGGAGAAGACGAAGCTGAAGGATAGGGAGGAGGAGATGAAGGAGAATAAGGGCAAGGAGGAGGTGAAGCTACCACCCCTCCAAGTGAGGATCCCCCTATTGGGACAGTAACACCGTAGAAGAGGAAGGTTTCCCAAAATAAACCTTTATCCAGGAAGAACACGCACGCTAATAGGCTCCAGGTGGAGGCCATGTTCACTAAGGATGACATCATCCTGGTCTGTGAAGCTATGGAGGATTATTTTGAGGAAATATTGCAAAGATATGGAGAGAAGCATGAGGGGATATATGGAAGGATAGAGAAAGAATTGAAGGAAGTACAACAAGCTATTCGTTTGGTCAGTGTAATACCTACTATGCTTTCCTCGACTGTAGAATTGAAAGATGAACCAACCCAATTGAGAATACTGGTGGATGCAACAGAAGTTCAAATTCAGAGAATCCGGGAAGAGAAGGAGAAGGCTACAAAATCCTTGAAACAAGATAAATATGAAGTATTAGCGCAATTAAGAGCAGCGCAAGAAAAAGTAGCAGCCTAAGAAAGTGAGAAAGAAGAGCTCAAGGCGAAGTTTTGGGAGGAAAACCCCCAACTACAAAGATAAAAGGAGTTGTTGTTCGTAGTGCGGGCCATGGTCAAACAAGTAGTGAGTAAAGCCTGTCACTTTGTGCTAGGCTTGGAATAACAGGAGAAATAGACAGTTGAGACTCAAGTAGTGAAGTTCGTTGAGATCATCCAACAACTTCAAGACAAGATAATAAAATTGGAGGTCCAAGAAGTGTCGATCACCCTGCAGGAGGTGTGTGACTAGAGGGAAGAAACTGCTAAGAACACAGTAGTAAGGATAAGAGCTCTCACCTCAGAGTGAAAACAACTGAGTGATATAGGTACACAATCATATGAATTCATCGTTGAGGATCCGAAGCTAAGGAAGTTGGAAGCACGGTGACAAGAGGTGCAACAACAAGCATTTTTTGTGCAGGGGTAGATGAAGCTTCTCACGACTTTAGAAATAATGAAGAGATCCCAGGAGAAGCGCACAGTACAACAAGAGATCACTTCGCTCCAGGGTAGGGTAATGGAAGTGACAAAGAAGCTACAAACTATGCAGGATGAAGCCTACAAGGTGTTCGAAGAGATTGATGGACATGGCTCACAATTGGATCAAGTGGTCACAACAGTAGAAATACAACTAGAAGGGAATGTTACACAGTAGAGGGCCTGTTACAGAGAAAATGATCCAGAAGCTTGCTGAGCAGGAGGCTAAGGAGAAGCAGCAAGTTGAGGCCACTCGAGTTAATCTCGAGGCCTTTGAAGCATCATTGTCCAGACAAGAGTGACTCAGGATGAGTCACAGGTGAGTGTTGGGGGCTTGTTGTCCCTCAACCAAGTTTTGAGAAAACATTGGTCATATTTGGCCCACTTTTGGACTTCGACATGATGGTCAAAGAAGGAGCTCCTAGGTGGAGCTGAGATCGTGGATGTCACTTATTTTGCAGGCTATGTGGACCCAGTAAGGGTTTCTTTAGGGTTTTAGTAATGGGTTATGGGATGTCATCCCATGGGGTTTTCCCATGTTTGGCCCTATTGTAAGGGTTTGTAAAAGTATAAATAAAAGAAGAATGTATGGTAGAAGTAGAAGTTTTTGGAGCTAAATTCAAGTAGTTCAAGTGGCTTTGTGCTTGATAGAGAGTTGTCTCTGTGCCTTGACCTAGATTTGGAAGGAGGATCTACTGCTCAGTGCGTAGATATCCTATCTTGTGCGGATATTGACTCTGTGGCTTAGTGCACAAGAGTAACCAAATGTAAGAGATTGGCGAATAATAAAGAGGCGAAGTGGTTGGTGGATGTATCCCCACACTGGGGTGAACCACGTACATCTCGTGTCTTACGGTTTTCTTTGTGCAATGATTATCTTTGTTATATTTTTCTTAGTGCTTAGATTAGATATGTAATGGATATGTATATGTTGCTTTAATTCTTTCCTTATGATAAATTGCTAGATCTGATTTGCGGTGATAAGTGCTAAATGTTTGAACTGCATAATATTTGTTGTTACTATGCTAGATTTGTCCTTGGGTATGTCCAGCGATGTTAATAAGGTTAATGAACTAATGCATGATTTCTTCCTAAGCATTAACATAATACTTTGTGAAGTGTTATTATAATATATCTATGTCCCATCCTGGTTAGAGACACTTGCATCCTGTAACCCCCCCTGCTTCTACCTCGGGTGAGAATTCGCCTACCTCGCAGGTGTTTCCGAATGTGCCGGTAGTTGGGGTTTTGTTGGTGCGTTGCTAAGAATTGAACCCTGGGTCTTCCCCTATGCCAAAAATCCTTTTGTGACACCTTAATATGAGAGAAAGATAAGCTTGTGCAAATTTGAGTGGTTATCACTGTTGGTACCTCCAACAAATATTTAGTGGCCCAATAGAAATATAAACCAAAGAATCCCAAGAAGCAACATCCTCTCCACAACAAGAAGCAAAGAAAGGGTCCCAAATACACTCAGACAAATTCATCTCCTAAAGGTGACAAAGAAGAAAAATCTAAAAACAAGAAGACTGACATACACTGCAACTTTTGTGGGAAAGATGGTCATGATGAATCCAAATGTTTCAAGAATATGTCATCTTTAGAAGCAATGATGAAGAAGCAGAACATCAATATTGATTCTACTTCCTCTTCTTCTTCTCATGGACATGCACTTCTTACTTTTGGTTTCTCCTTCAATGAAACTTATACTTCTTCTTATGATGAGAGGCTTATATATTATGGAGCATCTTATCATATGGCTAAGGATAAAGCCATATTTTTTTCTGATCTAAATGAATGTAACACCAATAAAATATTTGTTGGTGATGATATATCTCTTAGTTGTTAGAAAAATAATATCATGGAGTAATAAAATAAGACAAATGTGGAAATAAAACACATAAGATACAAAATACAATAGAGACACATATATATGTAGTTCACCTAGTGTGGGCTACGTCCAGCATATAAATTTTCAGGTCCTTCCTTTATTATTATCCAACGAATGAAGGGATACAACCTACAACACACCCAATCTAAATTCATCTTCTTTCTCTCATAGTATACTCTCTCATAATACAATATTCACAATGATGCATAGCCGTAATACATTTCCATCATAAAAGAGGGTTGCCTTTTAGGGAAAAAAACCCTAACATAACTTCTACCATCAGATCTATGACCTTATAATGAACGGTCCATATTTACTATGAAATTACAATATACATTTACAAGGAAATTTTTCCTTCGGGGGCCCGCTTTCCCGTGGACCCCCCAGCCGGGGGGATGAGCCCCTTGGACCCCACAGGGGGGGAAATCCACCCTTTCAACCCCCCACATGGAGGGGTGTATAGTATTCCTGGGGTATAAACATGGATGAAAACAAATACCTATGAAACATGAATATAATCAGGCTCCACAAACAATATTAGTGTTGTAGGATATGGAATAATTCAGGCATATAATGTTCATTTCAATGATGTTTGATGTGTTCCAAGTATTTCCTGTAACCTTCTATCAACATATCAAATCACTCATTCAGGTGAAGGTAAAATCATAGAGTTTTCACCTCACCAAGCTGTAATCAAGTATCTAAAAAATCCTCAACATGTTCTTGCAACTGGAATTGTTGATGATATTACCAAGTTGTACGAGTTTGACAACTTTGGGTCATCATATTTTTCATCAAATTTTATTGCTCATAGAAATGACTTGAGAAAAATTTGGCATGATTGGTTTGGTCATCTAAACTATCATTCATTGCAAAAACTATGTAATCAAAAGATGGTGACTGGCCTTCTTCTTGTTTCATGCAGAGATGATGTTTGTGTCGGTTGTGTTCTCGACAACCATCATTGGGACAATTTTGAAAAACATGTCTCCTGGCATGCCTTAGGCCCTTTGAAACTTGTTCATAGTGAATTGTGTGATCCAATTTCACCTCCTTTTTATGGGTGCAATTATTTGTTAACTTGCATTGATGACTTTTCCAGACATACTTAGGTTTACTTCTTAAAACTTAAGAGTGAATTTTTTGACAAGTTTCTGTCTTACAAGGCCCTTGTAGAAAATAAATATAGACATCAAATTCATAGGTTAAGAATAGATAATGGAGGCGATATGTGAATTTTTTTTTTACAAGCTACTGCACTACACAAGGCATCCAAATGCAACACATTGTTCCATATACACCACAACAAAATGGTGTTGCTGAGAGAAAGAACTGCACATTAAAAGAAATGGATAATTGTATGATCCAATATAAGGGATTAAGTCTAAAGTATTGGGTAGAAGCCATCAACTGTGAAAATTACATATTAAATCACACTCCCACAAAGGTTCTTAAAAATATGACATCATAATAATCTTGTAATAAAATTAAACATGATGTAAGTCACTTCTGTGTATTTGGTAGTATAGCATGGGCTCACATTCCTGATGAGAAAAGGAAAGCATTTCAATGTAAAAGTGAGAAGTGGATATTTTTTGGTTATTATGAATATGTCAAAGGTTACATACTTCTTCAAAAACATTGTAATGAAATCATTATTAGAAGAGATGTTAAATTTGATGAAAATATCTTGGCATGCGAGCCTAATTCAAATATTGTGCCTTCTTCGGCCCGCGATCCATCTTCGACATTTGTGCCTTATTCTATTCCTATTCTGGTTTCTTCTTTAGATGATGACAATGAGGATGAAAATCCACCTCTTCCTCCTATCCTTCCTCTAGATGAGTCCATTGAACCTGAACCAACACCAACACCATTGCTTCCTAGATGGGTCCGTTCAACACGAGAAACAAGTAGTGATATTTTCAATGATTCTTCATATCGGTGTTGGATATGTTCATAGTTCCAATGAACCTCTTCTCTTTTGGCTCAAGTTTTAGAGACTCATGATCCATAGACATTTGTAGAAACTTTAGGTCATCCATATTGGGATACAACAATGAATGACGAGTATTGTTCTTTAATGGAAAATGATACTTGGGATCTTGTACCTAATCCAAAAGGAAGAAAACTTGTCAGATGTAAATGGGTCTAGAAAACTAAGTATGCATCATATGGAAGTGTTGAAATACATAAGGCTTGGTTAGTTTCCAAAGGATTTTCCCAAGTTGAAGGAATTGACTATAACGAAACATTTTCCCTTGTAGCCAAAATAAATTCCATCTTCCTTGTTATTTCCCTTGTTGCCTCACATAAATGGGAGGTCCATCAGATGGATGTCAAATCCACCTTCTTGCATTGGTATTTTCAAGAATAAATCTACATGGAAAAACCTCCTAGATATGTCTAGAATGACTCTAGCCTTGTTTGTCACCTTAATAAATCTCTTTATGGTCGTAAGCAAGCTCCCCGAGCCTGGTATTTGAAAATGGACAACTTTCTTATTGACACAAAATTTTCTAGATGTCATTCTGATCCTAATGTATATACCAAGAAAGTAGGAAGTCATCTCATCATCCTTATCCTTTATGTTGATGAACTTATCCTTACTGGTAGTGCCTCAAAACTTTAAACCATGTGAAAAACAACCTTAAGAAGAAAATTGAAATGACAAAATTAAGATTTTTTCACTATTTCCTTGGCCTCTAAGTTTTGCAAACCAATGAAGGAATTTTTCTTTCCCAGTCTAAGTATGCTTGTGACCTTCTTCATCACATACACATGGAATATTGTAATAAAAAAATTCTCCCTTCTATTCTGGAGTCAAGATTGTTCCCACATGTACCTCTCCCGAAGTTGATGCCACTTTGTACTGTCAGTTAGTTGGTAGCCTCTTATACTTGACTCATACCCATCCTGATATTTCCTTCATTGTTAGTCTTGTTTCCTGGTATATGAAAACACCCCACAAAATCCATTGGAAAGAAGATAAAAGGATAGTTCAGTATCTATGGGATACAATTCAGTTCGGGATACATTACATTTCATAGAGGAATCCTTTATTAGTTTGCTTGACTGATTTAGATTGGGCCAACGACCTTGATGATTGTAAGTCTATTGTAGGTTATGTTTTCAGCCTTGGTTTAGGAATTGTCACTTGGGCCTGTAAGAAACAACATTCTATTGCACTTTATTTAGAAAAATCTAAGTACCAAGCAATGGTAAATGCAAGTCAGGAAGTCATGTGGCTTCAACAGATCCTTTTAGATTTTGGATTCCAGCAACAACATCCGACTAGCCTTTGGTGAAAAAATAAAAGTTTCATCAAGCTCACCAAATACCTACTTCAACATCATCGAAACAAACATATCGAGCTACACATGCACTTCATCAGAAATCTCATTCATGATCAAGTTATTGAAGTGCTTTTTTTCCCTACAAAAGATCAAGTTGCAAACATTTTCACAAACTCTCTTACATAAGCAAAGTTTTTGAAACTTCGATATATGTTAAGAGTTCAAGAAGTTGTCATCAGGGGGGAATAGGCTCTAATTCCTCCTTCCTTCTCCTATTGTGTCACTATTGTAAATCCTTAAATCCTCTCCCAAGTTGTTCTTAAGGGGGGATGTTAGGATATTTAGACACTTAGGATTTATTTAAGATCTACTTGGTCTAATGTGTCGTTAGCTAAAAGTGTGTTTCTATGCATTAGTATGCATTTGTATTTAGGAAATCCGATGATCATGATATGTTTCCAACATAGAGTGATCCAATGATTCATGTTCTCCTCAATATTAAAGTCTACATTGATTCATGGTTTAACACCTGATTGGTCCATGATATCTATTTAAATAGCATGGAGGGTAATTTTCTGATGATTGATTGTGATAAAATATCTTGTAAATCTCTCTGTAATATTTTTTTTTTGCATTAATAAATTGCTCCAAGTGACCATGTTGGTTCGGGCCTTCGATGTTTCCTCATAGGGGTTTTAGCATGTCAAAATATTGGTGTGTTGATCTTTGATCTAGTTGTGGGAGTGATTTCTAAAGGTGTTCGTCCTCTTTTGGAATACTTGCATTGACAAACATTCTTTTCATGTGTGTGTGTGGGGGTGGGTGCATTAGATTTGACAAATGCATTTGATGATCCAATCACCTATTTTATCATTTTTTGCTATTTTTAGTGGTTTTCTAAATTAATCTCGAATTAAGGTATTAAGGTTTTGGTAGTTTTAGAATACCTAAAATATTTTATATATTGTATTGTGAATGGTGAAAATAATACAATGACGAGTTCAGAGGTGCAACACCAAGCAAGGTTGATTTTCTACTAGTCAAGGGTTTCCAATGTAAATCTCTATGCACTATGTGTATGAGCCATTGGTTAATTTATGCTTTTCTTAATAATATGTATGCATTGATTTACTTCATAGGTTTAAAACTTAAATGTGGTATCATAGCATGTTTTTTTCTTCAGGGGGATGCCTTTGTTGTTGAGGGTTTGGATCGTTCTTGATAGATAAAGTTTATATTGGGTCTGTGATAAACCTGGGTTCAATGGGATCTTTGTAGTGGTTATTCGTGTGTTGAAAGAGAATGAAAAGAAGTTCTAGAATCAAGATTGAGAAGTTCAACAGTCAAAACTTTGAGCTATGGAAGATCAAGATGGAGGACCTTCTTGTAGTCAAAGAAAAATGGATCATTGTGGATCCTAGTACATAATCTACTGGTACACAACCTACTATTACACAACCTATCGATGCACAATCTACTGGTACACAAACTAATAGTACTCAATCTACTAGTATGTCAGAAGAATATTGGGAGAAACCACATAGAAAAAGCAGGGAGTATGATTAGACTCTTCTTGGAAGATTCGGTGTTATTGAATGTGTCGGGAGAATCTAAAGCCAGAGAACTATGGGAAAAGTTTGGGAATTTGTATTAGTTAAATTCCCTCGTAAAAAAGTTGTTTCTTAGAAATAAGTTGTATCATATTAGGATGGAAGATAGAGTTTCTGTGACAGAGCATCTAAATGCCTTCAATACTCTGGTAAGTTAACTTGTCTATGTTAATATTACGCTTACAGAATAAGATAAGTGAACTAATTTTCTATGTCCTTTTCTAGACTCCTAGGATAATGTAGTCGTAGCAGTTGGTAGTACCACACAATCTGCATTGAAGTATGAGGATGTAGTTTCATACTTGTTATTGAAAGAGATGAGTTGGGAAAGCATGGATTGTTACACGTCAAAATTACTCAGCTAGATAAGTGTCACATGTTCCTCTCAATTGTCGTAAGTGTCACATCTTCCTTACAACTTTCGTAAGTGTCGCAAGTTGGTTGTAGGTGTCGCAAATGATGTTTGAGCATAATACCATGACGACGACACTAAGGAGACACTTAAAACATCTAATGTGCTTGGTTTGAAGGAGAAGGAATGGTTTACTGAAGTCAAATAACTCTTGGCACCTGAAGGGAGGTCTAAAACAGAGGTTCTAAGGGGGAGCACTCCTCTATATCAGCCCTAGGAGCACTGGTTCTCCCTATAATGCTTCAGGGAGCATTATAACACTCCCCTGCCCCCTCTGAAGGAGCGATGCTCATATTGAGAGCACTGGCGCCCCTCCATAGCTTACCAGAGAGTGCTACAATGATCTGATGCCCCTTCTAAGGGAGCACTGCCTAATTTGGGGTAGTAGTTGGCCCGTTGAGGAGAACAAGGGGAGTATATTTCAATATTAGGAGGTATTTGTGTTCGAATTCTTGGTTTCATCAAGAGATCCCTGATCTGAGGAGGAAGTTCCCAACTTGCTCTAAAGATAACTGAAGAGGTTAAGCTCCTCTTAACCTATATAAGTAGACTCTATGATGGTGGAAAGGGGGAAGAACTGCTAGTATGAAACTTATGATCTTGGAGAAAATACACAATCAGCCAAAGGAGAGTGATCAGTGAAGTTGTTGTTGTCCAGGTCATGGATCTTTCAAGCAAGGGTTAGACGAAGAGGACTCGACGAAGCTGGCATCTACGATTGTAAGTGTTGTTGTCGTTATTCTCATCAATATGACACACTTGGCCTGTTTCTTTCTAGTTTGTGTCTAATGTTACATGAACTTATCATTAATTGATAGATTTGTTTCAAGATAATATCAATAGAGTAGGAAGTGGTCGTATCTTGTTTTGTCCACAGGATCCAACGAGAAGCAAAGGGATCGAAGCGCAACTAGGAGCGTGCAGGGACAAACGTCGATAAAGAGGTACTTCTGTCATCCTTATTTCTCATGTGTTAGCTTAGATAGATTTGAAAGGAAGTCAGTGACCACATTAAGCATTTTCTATCTAGAGTTAGGGTCAAGCTCTTAGAGGCAATCTACCTGTCCGCAGGGAGATTTTCCTACAACAAAAATTGGCGACTCGACTGGGGAGATAGCCTCAAATCGAGACTTCTTGTTTTGATTTTCTCCTCATTGACCTTGTTCTATCCCTTGATTTTTTCAGACCTGTTTCACTCCTCTTTTGATTGGTTTCATGAGCTGATTGGATCCTTACCACATCACACTCAGCACAATTGTCGGAATTGAATTGCAATTTTTTGATTTTTTGACATTTTTTAAGAGTTTTAGACCCTGGCGCCCCTGTCCTAGTGTTAACAGAGCACCAGCGCTCCCCCATACCCTTGCACAGAGCGCTATAATTCTCCTTGCCTTTGGAAACAGAGCACCAACCCTTTTTGGCCCAAAAAACCTTCCAGAATTGTTTTTTCTAGGTTTTGCCTCTGTGTCTTCTCTGCTGAGTAACGTTGTGAGCCAATGTTTCTTTCCTTTCAGCCTTGACATCTGTATTTTGCTTGAAGAATAGACATATTACTACTTGGATCTTGTAGCCTTATTCACTATTGTTATTGTTTTTTTGTTGATTGGAGTTTGAGACTCATGCATTGTCTTTCTCTCTGTTTAACTAAGGAAAAACCCTGGTGAAGGTCATCAAAGGCCTACAGACCTCTTCATCTGGATCATAGTCAAGATCGTTGTTATTCAACCTTTTCTTTTGGGTTTGAAGTTTGTTTTTCTCTTTGATTGTTTCTTTTCTTTCACTTTTCGTTTTGATTGCAACGAAAGGGTGTATTGTTTGTATGAATTTTGCTTGTGCTAGTTTGATTTTCATTCATACAAAAAGACAATTAGCAAGATGAGCATTGTGTCGAATTGATCACTATTCATATGCAAACAATAAAAGAAATCTTCATGATTGATTGTGCATGTTAGAAGGCATCTCAAAAAGTTATAGCATTACATCAGGATTTGATTGAGAAAAAGAATCGTTTGAGGGCATTCCTTATTAGTGCTTGTTAGTCGAAAGAACTTTCTCTCTCTCCCTTAGATAGATGTTCATCGAAAGGAAATGATTTCTTATCATATTTGATGCACTCTTTGGGTCTAAGTCATAATTCCATTTTTTTCACTTCCATGCACCCCTTTGCGTAAAGAACAACCATAAAAATCAATGCTAATTAAAAGTTATTTAGAACGTTTTCTAGGATCCTCCACCAACAGTAGAATAGGATTAGTACTTTGGATTAGGGTTGTGAGCATAACTCTCCAAAGTTTCCAAAACAAACACTAGCATCCTAAGTTAGGGAGAGTCAAATCCAATCATCGTATAAGTTTGCCTGGGATCCCCCTCTCACACAGGGGTTACGCACGAGGTTGCATTTGGGTGAGCTACGGGGACTAACCCTCTGTGGTTTAACTGATTGTGGTGGTCATATCATATTATGGGGATCACTTTGAGGTAAATCCACAATTACTACGTGGAAGCGTTTTAGTTGATTTCGGGCTCGATACCCTACCCGTACGTTCGGATCGGACTATCGATTGTTCCCGCCCAGGGGATGACTGCGAATTGGTAACCTTAGTGGCCATAATCTTTAGGGTCTTACACAAGGTGACGGTGACAGGAAGTCTCACTGTACCTGGAGCAGACATTGGTCAAACTCACTTGGGCTCCTTGGAGGGTAAATCCATAATTACTGCATGGAAGCTTGCACCAAGGCGTAAGTCCGTTAAGCAAGTTGCCATTGTAACTGTTCCACCCTATCCCCGCCCCTTCTGGACTTGATCACACGACGTTGGATTTCATCACCAACTAGTACGGTCATCAAAAGAAGGTCCTATTTGCTTGGTTGTGATTCTTAGATTTTTAGCGTGTGCTGTCTCTTTTCGCTAGTTGGCCATAGATTTCTTTCGTCAACTCTTTTCTGCCAACATCGACCCTCCACGCCACTCGCGGAGGCTACAAGGACTTCCTCCAGAAAATATGGAAGGAAACACCCCTTTACCCCCTCATTCTATGGAGGAATCTCCTCAACAGAGTGAGGTTCAAAACACTACAACTTCCCAGGAAGAAGTTCCCATTCCTTTGGAGAATTTTCGAATTGTTTCAGAATCTCTGGAAGCTTACCGCATTCCAGAGGGATACGAACGACAGATCCTCCACCTGAATTCCGATGGAGAATTTGTTGTCGTTAATCCTTCTGACATTTCGGCTGGGTCTTCTCAAAACCCTTTAGCCAACGACCCTTTTTGGACTGCAGACATGGTTCGAAGTCCACCACGCTTGGTGTGAGATCTTTATGGAACAGGAGAAGGTGTCGACGCATCCTTTTCCTACACAGTACCCCCAAATCATTTCACCGGTACCACCTCTTTTATAGCCACACCAACCGTTGGTCCGAACACACCGTCCATTGGTCCAAGGTCTACAATTCCCCTCCAGATGGCCCATTCGACAATGGCCCCACACATCCCGACTATCCCCGCCGGTAACGTGGTAGTCAATCAAGCTCCGATTGGCACCCCTATAACACCAAGACCTACACTCCCTTTTGTATTCAGGGCACTGAATGCTTTTGCTGCCACCACTACCCAAACCACTACCCAAGTTATACCAGGAAGTTCTATACCCATCCAACAACCCGAAGGGACCGGTCTTGGTGGTCCTAATCTGCTCGACGATACCATTTAGTCATTTACGTTTGGCTCCCAAATCCTTGGAACTCTACCTCAAATTGGGGGGCATCCTCCCACTGGTGGACAAATTCCATACGAAGGGAACCCTAATGCTGGGGGGCATCCTCCCACTGTAGGAAAAATCCCATTCGGGGGCCACCCTCATGCTGGGGGGAAACCTCAATCCGGAGTCTACCATCAACCACAAGGACAAAATGTGTCTTCCATACCCAATCTGTGGAGCATCCATTTTCAAGGAAACCCACATGCCTCCACGGGACAAAATGTTTAGACTCTGCAACAACCCCCTTATGGACAAATGCCAAACCCACCCTATAACCCGCAAAACCCATCCGGTCATCCTCCGCTCACACATACTTCTCAAAACAGCTCAAATCCCATGTGCCTTGGTCAAAACCAGCCTCACATGAGAGGGCCCACGATTTATAATTATCCACATAACCTAGTATTAGGCCCCACTGGTGTCCCACTACCACACCAGCATTACCCAGAGGTTAACCGAAAACTACCCTTTTTAGCCAGCCTGGACCTTCCAGACTTGTCTCGGTTAACGAATGATCCTATTTATCATTCTCCGGTTTGGCCAACTATTCCAGCTAAACTCCCTTATGATATCCCAAAATTCAAAGGAAAGTTCGGAGAAGACCCGAACAACCACATAATGACCTTCCATTTGTGGTTTTCATCCAAATCCCTCATGGACGATTCGATTCGTTTCCGTCTTTTCCAGTGAACACTTACGGGTTCCGTAGCGAAATGGTATATTGAATTACCACGCGCATCTTTTCACGATTTCAACTCCCTCGCCATGTCCTTCCTCACACACTTCCAACTACCCATTCGATATGAGACGGGTACTGAACTATTAACCTCCCTTCGTCAGACAACTTCTGTACATATCTCTGATCATATCCATGAATGGAGACGACGACGAAGGCTAATCAAAGTGGTCATTCCTGACCAATTGTTAGCAAAATGGTTCACAAAATCACTATTACCCCAGATTGCTCGTGATGTTTCCATGGGCAGTGTCATCACCGAGGAAGAAGCCATTGCTCGAGCCCAGTACTTAGACTTAGTCTATTCACAATCTGGTACTCTATATGAGTTGATACCGAACATAACTTGTGCCACTAACGATCCATCCAAACCATCGAATGCTTCGCATGCGGATGGAGTTATTGGCTCCATCAAGACTCAATCTACTACCCAGTCTACTTGAACGATCCAGTGGCCCGCTTCGGTGGTTGCTCCCAATCCTACTACACCCTCTTCTACCCCCCCTCAAACTCAGGTCTCTGATGTGAATGTGGTCTAGTCAACCCCTTTACAACAACTTGGGGGCAAGAAGAAAGTGAGAAACAAACCAAAGAAGAACAATAACAATGAACAACCCAAGACCCAATCGCAAACCCCTGCTACCGGAAAACAACCGCAACGAAAACCGAAATTCCCATGTCTCATTTGTGGCGACGATCACTACACTCAAGACTGTCCACATTGCGATGAAGTGGCCAAACTTTTCAAGGGAAATTCGCAACCCGCTGTGCTCACTCAGCCTTTTCCGTAGCAACAATCATTGGTTGCGCAAACCCCCACGTCGGGAGGTAGTTCCAACCAACCCCATGATGAGGCCTCGACAAGTGCCCACATTTACATGTTGAACAGAGTTAATCTAACTACTCGCTCTGCGACATATGAAACGCCAGTTAAACCTGACAAACCAAAGATTGCTAACGGTTCTCCATCAGACCCGTTACTATCCTCTGTCAATCCTCCATCTGTTATCCCCCCATCTGGGCCACTCTAGATCGAGAAACCTTCGTTTGAATCTATCTTACACCCTCCTAAGAGCACCATCCGGAAATCTACCTTCAATCCTAATTCACGGGCGGCCCAAAATTACAACATTGTAGAGGATTTGGCCCAAGCCCCGTGTGCCATGTCCACCTTGGAATTTCTACAACACTGCCCCAGCCAACGTAGAACACTCTTAGCCGCCATTGGCACTTTTGATCCTGAGTCATCAAATAATATCATGTTTAATCTGGATGATCATCAACCACGACTCTCCCATTAGCTATCTTTCCAAATCGATGTTGTTTTTCACAATCAACAAATCCACCGGACTATTCTGGATGAGGGAGCCTCCACCTCTGTCATGTCTCTAGCCTGTTGGAAAGGTTTGAAATCACCATCCCTTAACAAATCCACTACCATGTTATGCGCCTTTGATGGACGAGGTTTTCATCCTCATGGATTATTAATATCCTTAGCCGTTCAATTGGGTGGAAAAACTGTTACTGTTGACGTCGAGGTGGTCGATGCTCCCCACAATTACAACCTGCTACTCGAAAGAAGTTGGTTCTATGCAATGACTATTGTCACCTCATCGGTATTTCGATGTGTACAATTCCCCCATCAAGGCAAAATTGTTACCGTCGATCAGCTTGATTTCTGTACACCCGACGCTCGCATCCCTGCTACCAACAATATTACTTTTCTAGGAGACCACCCGGTTACGTATGAAAGCGTTGGTGTTGGCTTATTGAAAGATTCTAGCCTCATGGGTACTTTCCCTACACCACTTCGACCTACTGTACATCATATTGTCGTTGTCAATATGATCTTGACCATGCCTTATCAATCCCTGGAATCATCTGACCTTTGGGTTGTCCCTAGTTCTTTGGAATTCGATGTGCTTGGTGACACTATGTCACTTAGCTCAGCTGAGGCCGCATACGTAACTATTCAATCTGCCTCTCCCTCTTCCAACACTTCACATTCATTGGCACCCGAAACTTACTCGGTGCCCTCGTGGTTGGATTCCCTATCATCTGTTGTCGATTAAATTTCCCACATTTTTCCTTCAGACGAATTGATTATGGAAATGCTAAGCATTGACGATCTGCCCTGGGATGACAACCACCATTGATCCTCTTTTCTTCCGCCTTTGGAAGAAATCCAGCAAGACATACAATCTGTCTTCCCTCCCGATGTTACCGAAGCTCCGCAATCTCCTATCCTCACACAAGATACTCTCTCTGAGGGGAACATGGGTAACATCTTTACCATGATCACGATTGACATTTCAATCAAAGAAGGTGTCGTGGAAAACATTAACCTTGGTGCTAATTGCACACCTGACGAAGTAGTTTCTTACACCACCTTGTTCAAGGAATTCCGTGATGTATTCGCATGGAGTTACGAGGAAATGTTAGGGATCGACCCTTCCATCATCGTACACGAAATCAAAACCTACCCTGACGCAAAACCTGTTTGGCAAAAGCTTCGCCCGATTCATCCTAAGAAAATCGCAGCTATAAAGGTAGAAGTTGAAAAACTTCTAAAATTTGGCTTCATCTATCCCATCCCTTTAATTGAATGGGTCTCCAAACTTGTTTCGGTTGCTAAGAAACAAGGGAGCATCCGTGTTTGCATTGACTACCGAGATCTCAACAAAGCCTGTCCCAAGGACAACTACCCTACGCCCTTCATCAACCAAATCATCGATAATTGCGTGGGGAGTGAAATCTTCTCTTTCATGGATGGCTTTTCTGGATATAACCAGATTGAAATCTTGCCTACCGATCAACACAAGACACCCTTCATCTGCCCTTGGGGAACTTTCACCTACCGAAAGATACCTTTTGGCCTTAAAAATGTTGGAGCCACTTTCCAGCGAGCCATGTTGTACGCTTTTCATGACATCAAACATATAGCAGAACCGTATGTCGACGATTTACCTGCACATTCGCTAAATCGATCCGATCACATTGATCATTTACGCACGATTTTTCTGCGATGTAGGCTCTACTGCATTCGTCTGAACCCACACAAATGAATTTTCACCATCGAATCCGGTCGACTCCTCGGCTTCGTTGTCTCTAAAGATGGGATCAGGGTGGATCCCTTAAAGATCAAGGCCATCTTAGCTTTACCCCCACCTATCAATTTAACCCAACTCCAGAGTTTACAAGGCAAAGCAAAATTTCTTCATCGTTTCATCTGCAATTATGCCGAGATCACTAAAGGATTTATGCGGTTACTGCAAAAGAACGTCCCTTTCATTTGGGATGATGCCACTCAATGGTCATTTGACGCTCTCAAGCAAACTTTGACCCATGCACCTTTGTTACATCCCCCTGAATATACAAAGGATTATATCCTTTACTTGGACGCTTCTACTTCCACCATCGCCATGGTGTTAGTTCAAGAAGACCACAACGACGAAGAACATGTGATTTATTATCTGAGCAAGAGTTTATCTGGACCCGAACTCAAATATTCGCATGTCAAGAAACTGGCTCTGGCAGCCTTCATCGCTGTCCAAAGGTTCCGCCACTACATTTTATTATGCACCACCACGGTAATCGCAGACTCCAACCGAATGTATCACGTCTTGACATGTCAAGTACTTGGGGGAAAATATTCAAAATGGATCGTGATTCTTCAAGAATTCAATCTCGAGTTTACGAAGGCTAAAGCCAAAAAATCCCTGGTGTTTTCTGAGCTCATATGTGCTCTCCCTTGTGCCAAAGAAAACATTGAACCTAGAGACTCTCTCCCCGATGAATCTCTCTTCCTCATCAGCACCTATGATCCCTGGTACGGAGACATTCTCTTGTACCTCCAAACCCAACGTTTTCAGCCCAACATCTCTCGCGAAGAGCGTCGACGCATTCGTCATCACTCTCACCGTTATATCATTCTCGGTGACACTTTGTATCGTCATGGTATTGAAACCATCCTTCGGCGATGTCTAGTTCACGAAGAGGATGAACGCATTTTAAATGATTGTCACCTTGGCGCCTGTGGCGGTCACCTTTCCAGGATGGCCACAGCCCAAAAAATCCTCCGTGCCAACTACTTTTGGCCCTCGATTTTCAAAGATTGCATCGAAGATGTCCAAAAATTCCCACCCTACCAAATCTTTAACAAGAAGGCACACACCCACACTATGGCACTGCATCCCATTATCACCATCGGCCCCTTTGCCAAATGGGGCATCGATTTCATGCAGTGTAAGCCTACCTCATTCGGGGGGCACAGTTACATCATCGTTGTCGTCGACTACTTCACCAAATGGGCTAAGTCTATGCCTACCTTCCTGAATGATGGCCATACTGCAGCTCTATTCCTTTTCAACCACATCATAACTCGTTTTGGTGTACCACGTGCCATTGTCACTGACCATGGTGCACATTTCAAAAACCAGATGATGAGCAAGTTACATGTCAAATTGGGTTTTCTCCATGAAAACTCATCTCCTTACTACCCTCAGGAAAATGGACAAGTTGAAGCTATCAACAAAGTCCTAAAAACCATGATTCAATGCATGGTAGGGGAAAACAAAACATCATGGCATTTACAACTATTCTCTGCTCTTTGGGCTTATCGCACCTCTGTGAAAACTTAAACTGGATTTACTCCTTTCCAGTTGGTCTATGGCATTGAATCCATCCTACCAATCGAGTGTGAGATTCCATCACTCAAACTGAAAGTAGAACTCCTGCCCCATACTTCTGCTGAAGAAGAACGATTTTTATATCTATCCAACCTGGACAAAACATGTCGCGATGCTTCTCTCGTCAATGAGGCACATCAGAAACAAATTAAAAGTCAATATGACAAATTCGTCCACCCTCAGACTTTCGCAGGAGACTTAGTCCTCGTTTATGACCAAGCTCACGATAAATTTGGGACAGGAAAGTTAGAACCCATGTGGCACTGTCCTTACATCGTGAAGCATGTCCTACATAAAGGTGCCTACGAATTAGTTGATCATGATGGAATTTCCCTGGAAGAGCCTCGAAACGGACTTTACCTTAAGAAGTACTATGCCTAGATCACCTAGCATCTGTACTTTGTACATTACTGTATTTTAGTTTGGTGTGTCTATTTCTTTTGTGTCTTCGAGTCTTTATCGTTGCCACTCATGATTGTGCCTGTGTTTTCATGCACAGATGACGTGTTCCTTTCCTATATTTTTTGGGTTCGCGGATTGCGCCAGCCGACATGCCCGGAACATTGCTTCAACAGCTTGGGTTATTTACCAATTTGATGAGGTGGTGAGATCAGAAGGTATCTATTTAGGACTAGCAACCAACAATATGGCAGAATATCACGTTGTCATTGGATTGTTGACCCAAGCCTTTTCTGTAGGTGTCTCTCACATCATTGTCTACTTAGACTCCCAACTGGTGGTTTATAAACTCAACCGCATCTATGCTATCCGCAGTCCTATCCTGCTACGTCTACACTTGCAAGTTTTCCGTCTTGAACGAATGTACGATTATATTGAATATAGACACATTCTGAGAGAGCTTAATAGTGTTTCAGATGCGTTAGCTAATTATATCATGGATCAATATCTTTCCCATATATAAGATTTGAGGAAAAGCAAACTGTACATTACATGTAAATTAAAACACATCACAGACATCATCATGTACAAATCATTGGCATCATAAAAACTCAAAACTGTATATATATATGTATGGCGTGACTGAAATTTTTGCATTACATCAAAAAGTATGTAGAAGAGCAAAGTATTGGGCCTTTACACCCATACAACGTCTCCTGACAAGGCATACAAAACATGATCACTGGAGAAACTCTAGTCTCCCCGCACTACATTGTACTGTGAGTAACACACTACTGCGTGCACTACGCGCCTCAACAGAGAATTGATATGCTTCGATACTCCTACAGTGTGTCGCTACATATGTAAAGGCACTTCCCCCCTCCGTAGAGGAGGGATGCCCATCATAAGACCTTGGAGGTTTCTCTCCACCTCCCAGAGACCTACTACTGGTACCACCAGATCTGCTACGACCGGGATGCCTCCATGATGTCCTAGTACCAGTACATCAACCGAGTGCACTGCCCCCTTGTCTGGATGTTGGAAACAATACATCTGTTAGAACTCTTTTACATACCCCAAAAAATATATATACATCAAAAACTTAAAAACAAAAACTAGACACAGTATGGCCCAGTCACTTACCTGACTCATCCTAGTCTTCCCCCATGGGAAAAATCAAGTCCATGCTCCCGTAGAAATCTACATCAGCATAAGGGAAGTCCTCTATCCAAAGGTACTGCTGTCTCATCCAGGCAAAGAAATTGCCAGTGAAATGGAACTCTGACTCCAAAACTAGCCTTGGAGATAGCCTAGTCCACCTCTCCATTCTAGGTTCATCCACTGGCCACACCGCCAGTGCTATCTGAGGTTGCATCTGAGGAATGTGCTCTAGGAAAAATGAGACTTAAAATGAGCCATAGCCGAACTGCTTCTGTCCAGTCCTGCACCGTGAGATCTGTTCCTTCACATTTTGAAGGAACGTTGCACTCCAGTTGAATAGTGTTGGTTCTAAACACTGAACACCGTAAGCCACCTGTGATCTCGATGCCAGACGGGTGCTAGTGGTGCCTGTCATGCTAGTGATAATGATTAATATAGACTAGAGGGGCAAATCTCGAATATCCTTGATAGGGATCCTGCCCCTTACCAATCTTGCTCCTAGGATGCAGTGGCGTGCCAGATACATGTCCACTTGTTCAAGTAGCGCTCGCTACCCAGTGAAAGACATGGGGACCCCTCTTTTCAAGAGGCCAGTCAAAAAGTACACGTCCTCTAACTCAATGGTCAAAAGTTGTGTGCCGATTCGGAACCCTTGTTCCGTAATGTCCCAGAGGCCAATCATATACTCGAGCAATAGGATCTCTCTTTTCATTTTTTGTAACTTGAAGAACTTGAGAAAGCCACAAGCTCGCAAAGTAGCCCATGTACAAGGACTCCATAAAGTGGCTAAGTCATCCACCTCATGTTCCCTCTCCTTCCATTCAATCATGGTTGCCGAAGTTACCTACAAAACAAAAAGTCAAGAAATTCGTTATTTCCACGTTTTGGCAATTTTGGCGATTTTCAAAAGCAATTTAAAACATGAAATAAGATGCCCACACCATCTAAAAGCAACCACTCACTCTTTTTAAACCACCACGCCCTCTAACATTTGTCAAATAATGATAAAACGTTTTAAAAAATGCAAAACAACTTTGGGGGTTGCGTGGGCATTTGGGGAGATGTTTTCATGAGTTATTTTACTAAAAACAACCTGTCTAATTGATCACAAGGGTGTTGACATCCTAACCACCCTTCTCTAAATCATTTTTTGTAAAAGAATCCTCCTTTTTATTAATTTTTAAAAGAGGCCAATTTGGTTCCAATTGGGGTGACTTAGGGCTTCGTGTTTTAAAATAAATAATCTATAAAAATGAACATGAAACCATGCAATTGAAAGAGAAAGAGATGGACACCTACCTGGTCCAAATGACGAGCGAAACGGTGAATCGTAGCTCCGGCAGCGAGAAAAACAAGATTTGCTTCAAAACGAGATTCTCCACTACTCCAAAAATCCTTGCAAAATGAGATGGTAAATGAATTCTCAATCAATTTTTATTTATAAATTTTCATTTTTTATAAGGTATGGTCATTTTTGGGTTTCTCTAATGATGTAATGGATTCACTAAACCCTAGTCTGTAGTTTTTGGCATCGCAAGTTTCCTGGCAGTCTTGATGGATTATCCACCTTGTCACACTTATGAGCATACTCTTAGTTCGTTCTCAAGCTCGACAATATGAGAACGTAACTGGGTAAACTTTTATCTCTTTTTCGGACCCGTATGGATACGAACACACAAAAAAGGAACCCCCCTGGAGTCTCCTTTAAACCCTTTTTAGACTCTCTAAATGTGAAAATATTGTCGAGCGACCTTGCTTCCTTTCACGCTCATTAAAAGGCCAGAAAGGGAGTCTTTCGAGTGATAGTTTAACCCTTTTTTAGTCTCGTTGGACTACTGTACGAAAAAGGAACTGGGAGAGTTCTCTTTTAAGTGTTTTTACAAACTCTATAATCCCGAAAAACCTTCGAGTTTTCTGTCTTTGGACTCATTAAAGCACACAATCGACAGACCCATATGGGACCGAACCCTTACTTCTTCTGGTTCGTTAAACAAAAGAAGAGGAACTTACCGAAGGTGAGTTATATTGAGCATGTGTTATCCTCCTCGATCTCATTAAATCAAAAAGAGGTACTCATCTATCTATATGGGGGAAAAATTGAAAGGAGCAAGCCAAGCAATCTCTTGAGAACATCATCCAACACTTCTTAGAGTCGCCCTTGAACAGGAAACTTTGTCATTTGCACATATCATAATCCGTTGAACCTCTGCACTGAGCCAATCCTCTGATTTTCTTTTGCTCCTTTGGGTCACCTGACGCAAGTCATAGTATCCATTGCATAGTTTTGGTCCATGTCACATTTTTGTTGTTGTGTCTCAGTGTTCAAGGGAAGTATCCGCGTTGAGAGTCAACCATCCCAAATATCTTGCCTCAAAACCTGTTTCGGTCCATGTCTATTTAATCTACCAATTACATCTCCATGTCTTTTTTTTGTCGTTGATGAGGGATACATCAAGGCCCTCCCTCGACGAGTCTATTCCTGTCGACTTCAACACATTATCCGGGAATCAGACTTAGAAACCAATTAGTACTTTGGGACCTACATGCCTCAATGGAAGGCCTCCTCACATTCGATAGTAGGTTTACATCATTGACCTCTGATCGAATGATTCCACGGGTGTTCGACTTCATCTCATCCATTCACATTCTATGGAATGTACTAGGGCACCTTGGGAATCATTGACATTAATGGTGATCTCCCTCGCACTTGTTAACGGTTCACACCATTGATCGGTAATCAAGTGGTTTCTACCATGTTCGACGTCAAGACATCTATTCACATGGTTAGGATCATACCACATTGGGATTGGTAAAGAAGACCCTGGGTTGGGTAACCACTTTGATATATACTTTTCCCGGGCTGCGAAGGAGTATTGATTGGACAAGAACACATACATTGTCACATAGATCCACTTTGTATTGGTCGTGGCTATGTCTTGTCATATCGTAGATCCACTTTGTATTCTTCATGGCTATGAACGGTCTGAGTCATCAGATTATAGATCCACATTGTATCTTCGGTGGCTATAAATTTTTTATCAATACAATTATGGATCCGCAGTGTATTTTATGGCAGCCATATCTTGCTAAGTCTTGATCACCCAAGCATAGGTATGCCTGCCTTGGGTTTTGAAATATGTTATGATATTTGTTGGATGCTTGTGTGCATCTTCTGTCAGGTTCTCCGAGTCTATACCCTTGCTTGGATGTCTACAAAGTATTTCAGTCATCAGTTGACATCTTCTAACTTCATACTTTGGGGGGAAATCTGTTACATGTCAAAATTACTCAGCTGGGTAAGTGTCGCATGTTCCTCTCAATTGTTGTAAGTGTCACATCTTCCTTACGACTTTTGCAAGTGTCACAAGTTGGTCGCAAGTGTCACAAATGATGTTTGAGCATACTTCCATGCCAACGACACTAAGGAGACACTTAAAACATCTAGTGTGATTGGTTTGAAGGAGAAGGACTGGTTTATTGAAGTCAAATAACTCTTCACACCTGAAGGGAGGTCTGAAATAGAGGATTTGAGGGGGAGCGCTCCTCTATATCATCTCTAGGAGAATTGGCACTACCTATAATGCTTCAGGGAGCGTTATAACACCCCCCTTCCCCCTCTGAAGGAGCACTGCTCATCTTGAGAGTGTTGGTACCCCTCCATATCTTACCAGGGAGTGCTACAGTGCTCTGATGCCCCTTCTAAGAGAGCGCTGCCTAATTTGGGGTAGTAGTTGGCGAATTCTTAGTTGTGTTAGTTGTGTTCGAATTCTTAGTTTCATCAAGAGATCCCTGATCTGAGGAGGAAGTTCCCAACTTGTTCTAAATATAACTCAAGAGGTTAAGCTCCTCTTAACCTATATAAGAGGACTCTATGATGGTGGAAAGGGGGAAGAACTGCTAGTATGAAACTTATGATCTTGGAGAAAATATACAGTCAGCCAAAGGAGAGTGATCAGTGAAGCTCCTGTTGTCCAGGTCATGGATCTTTCAGGCAAGGGTTAGACGAAGAGGACTCGACGAAGCTGTCGCATTCGCATCTACGATTGTAAGTACTGCTGTCGTTATTCTCATCAATATGACATGCTTGGCCTGTTTCTTTCTAGTTTGTGTCTAATGTTACATGAACTTATCATTAATTGATAGATTTGTTTCAAGCTAATATCAATAGAGTAGGAAGTGGTCATATCTTGTTTTCTCCGCAGGATCTAGTGAGAAGCAAATATATCAAAGCGCAACTAGGAGCGTGCAGGGACAAACGTCGATAAAGAGGTACTTCTTTCATCCTTCTTTCTCATGTGTTAGCTTAGATAGATTTGAAAGGAAGTCAGTTTCCACGTTAATCATTTTCTGTCTAGAGTTAGGGTCAAGCTCTCAGAGGCGATCTACCTGTCCGCAGGGAGATTTTCCTACAACATGGATAGTCATAGCACATATGATTTATTTGTAATAGGTCATCCCCAAGATAAGAATACAAATATCTATTCAGGGGGGAGATATAAATCTAAAGTAGATCTAAATCCCTAGTAAAATCTTTGAGTAAATGATGGAAATGTGGTAAATCTAGGCACTATAAGAAATATTGCAGATCTAAGAAAGTTAATAAAGAAAAGGGAACTGATGATTCCTCTTCCATAAAGGGGAAAACCTCCATACAAGAAGGATGTTTGTTTTTCTGGCATATACAGGTACACTTTCATATCATGATGTATATTTGATCAACTCAGGTACATCATTTCATATGACTGCTCACAGGGAGTGGTTAAGTGAATATGAAAAGTACAATGGTGGTGATGTTTTCCTATGAGATGAATCGACAGCCAAAATCATGGGATATGGAAGACTTAAGGTGTTGTTGAAAGATGGAAGGATTAGAACTATCCCTATAGTTATGCACATTCCAAATCTAGCTAGAAGCCTATTATATATAAGTAAGTTATATGATGCAAGTGTGGATACTTTATTGGGAGAGGAAACTTGTGATATGGTTCGAGGATAAATGGTGTTGATGAAGGGAGTTTGTTGTGGAACTTTGTACATGTTATTGGGAAACACTTAAACTAATGGGTGTAACAATTATATTTTCCCTGAGTAGAGAAATAAAGAATATAGGATCCATACTATTCATGGAAAGAATACCATGTTGTGGCATCAAAGACTGGGATATATTGGAGAAAAGGGATTTTGAAAACTACATGATAAAGGTATGGTTGAATGTATGTCTAATTTCACCCTGGATTTTGATTTATGTGAACATTTCATATATGGTAAGCATATTAAAGTAATATTCACATCTTGTGCTACAAGTGAAAAGGGGATCTTAGAGTTGATACAAAATGATGTGTTTAGGCCTGTGCATGTTCCATCACTAGGTAAATCTATGCATTATGTTTAATTCATAGATGATTTCTCAAGGATCACATGCATTTATTTTCTTAAGAAGAAATAATAATAATAATAATAATAATAATAATAATCTATTTTTAAGGTCACAACCAATCCAGACACCAAATTGGTGTATGATACCCCCTCCTCCCAATGATTTTACTGGTAAAGGCTATGAAGTTATACATATCCTACCCCACTCTAGATTTGAACATATGACCTCTTAAGAGGAAACACATGTTCTTAAATTTGATAAATTTAAATAGTTTAAGGATCTCATAGAAAATCACACAAAGAACAAAATAAAGGTGTTGAGGATAGATAATGGTGGAGAATTATGTTGGAATGAATTCAAAGAATTCTGTAAGAAGTGCAATATAAAAAGGAAGAATACCACTCCATACACACCTCAATAGATTGGGGTTGAATAAAGGATGAACAAGACGTTGATGTAAAAAGTAAGGAGCATGCTCAATGGTGTCGGTTTAGGACGTGAATTCTGGGCAGAGACAATGGGTACTACATGTTACCTGGTAAATATATCACCATCATCAACACTAGTGGAAAAAAATCTGCATGAGGTATGGAATGGTAATAAACCCTCTCTTGAACATCCCAAAGTGTTTCGTTGTGATGCGTATGCACATGTTGCAAATGAAAATAAGAGTAAGCTTTATAATAAAGTCAAAAAGTGTATCTTTATTGGTTATAAAGATGGTATGAAAGGTTATAAGATTTGAAAACCAGAAACTAAGAAGACTGTTTACAGTCGAGATATTGTTTTTAGAGAGGTTAAAGATGCTCCAAAATAGGAATTCCTACCAAGGCAAGAAGAACTTGAGAAAATAGAGTTTGATTTGGAAGATGCAAAATTTGAATCAACAAAAGAAGATGAATCAAAAGAAGAAGAACCTTATAATCCAGTATTGAGGAGATCAATGAGGGAAAAAAGGAAGCCAAAAAGGTATACTCCACCTGATTTTCTTACTAATTTTTTTTTATCTATTATTGATGATGGTCCCAGAACTATCAAGGAAGCAATGAATTCAGAGGATAGTAAAGTCTGGAAGAAGGCCATGGTTGAAGAGGTCGATTCCTTGGATAATAATGAGGCATGGGATCTAGTTGAGATTCCATCTAGAAGAAAGGCCATTGGAAGCAAATGGGTGTTTAAGAACAGTAACAGTGCGATATTCCTAGCAAAGAACCTAACTTATGATTCAAGGACAAAGCATATTTATGTCCAATATCACTTTGTGAGAGACATGGTTGAATGCAAGAAGGTTTTGTAGGATATGGTTGACACCTTAAAGAATGTTGTAGATTCATTGAAAAAGTCTATGAGCACCGGGAAGTTCTCTTGGTGTAGAGAAATAATGGGCATTACTGCCTTGGATTGTTGACTATGTAATCTTGTGACCCCTTGTATGCAAAGAAAACAATAGCTGGGAGAATGTTGGGTAGGTGTTATATTGTTTGCATGTGTGTGGAGGGTGTGTCAAATTTGACAACTGCGTCTTACGATCCGATCACATATTTTATCATTTTTCACTATTTTTAGCAGTTTTCTAAATTAATCCCGCATTAAGGGATTAGGTTTTTGGTAGTTGTGGAATACCTAAAATATTGTATTTTGAATGGTGAAATTAATACAATGAAGAGTTGAGAGGTGTGACACCAAGGAATGATGGTTTTCTCCTAGTTAAGCGTTTCCAACGTAAATCTTTACGTACTATGTGTTTGAGCCATTGATTAATGTCTATTTTATTGAAGAATTGATATGCATTGCTTTACTTCACATGTTTTAAACTTATACTTATTTCTTTGTACTTTCATTTGAAGAAAAGAGAGCAGAATGACCTCACTTTCTAGCTGGGGTTTCTCCCATATTTGGTTTCTGAGGTTATATCTTGTGTTTATTTGTGGATGGTGTGTGAGTATTTATTTATGTTCTCTAATTTTCACATTTCATCTATTTCATACATTTGAAGTATAAAACCAATAATTAAAGAATCTGAGATCTAAACGAAATTAAACTTCATAGTAAATATATCAATATTTTAATAGATTTGTTATGATAAACTGTCTAGTGGAATATTCACATCAATTTACATATCATTAAAAAAGTCACATAATATTTTTTCATTCTTTCATTTTTAAAACCAAAAAAACAACACATTTTGTTTAAGGAAATTATTAGTGGATTTCACTGATTATATGACACAAATTCTATGCACACATCACCTAGTAATATATGTTTATGTCCACCACACATCTGTGGTGAGATCACGCGTGTTTAGGTATTCCCTTTGAGTTCCCCATTATATGCCTCAAAGATATTATTTTTGGGTCCTATAATTAGTCTCGATACCCCATTCAATCTATATTGGACACATACGTGGGTTATATTTCCTTTATTTAGTTTTTTTTCCTTGGTTTTATGGTTGGTCCCTTTTGGTGATATCTATCTCCCATTTGGGTCTTTGAGTATTTGACTAAATTGATCACCGTTTTCAATATAAATTTCCTATATCATAATGAAATAACCATGCAGCTTCCCAATATGAGAATATATTCTTTGAAGTGAAGTTCTCTTTGTATAAATTCTCATCGAGGAGTCAACAAAATAGTTTCATATTAAAGACTTAGAGATGATACCAGTTCTTGCTTCCTTATTTATATAATTGTTTAGACTTATAATTGAGGGGGAGGTTGTTAGCCCATGACTCCCCATATCACCATGAAGTCCTACAACACCTTATTGTATTTAACATTATATGACACATTCTTTATCCTAAGTATGTGTAGTGTTGGTTTTGTCACTTGGGTGAGCAAAACAACAACACTTGCATGTCTAGATGAGCCTGCTAGACAAGACAAAAGTTTGTGAGTGGGTTAGATAAGACAAACACATATGAAAACAAATAAATAAAATAAAACAACTAAGAAATAAATGTTAGAAAGAATGATAAAATTAGAACCATGAAAATCAGACAATGACCAACATAATTGTACCAATGGATTAATAGAATAGTAGGAAAAACACCGTAGATAAAGGAAGGGACTTATGAGTCCCCTCTTCCTCCTTGGGAGGCATCTTGAGTTCCCTAATTGAGAGCTATTCATACAATGGAAGAAATGGAAAATGGTGAAGAAAAACAATTTCTATTCCCTCAAGAGGTGACTGGAATGGCCTATTGCAATGGTGCTTGAAGGATTCCAAGAGAAAAGAGGATTCCCAAGGAAGAATTCTTGCAACATAATAATACTATGAAGATATTGGTTTCTTATCACACCCATGGCTCTTATTTATAGCATTCATACATGGAAAAATGTAATTGGTTCATAGTGTGAAAAAGGGGCCTTTTAGGGCACCCTCTAGCCCTTGACCAACCCCCAAGCTAGATTTCGCTCAGATATGAGTGTCAAATCATGTTCGGGGTTAGACCAGAAGTGGTTGAGGGGTCGAAAAAGATCCATAAATGCATTGTTCATAGAAGTGCATGACTTTTCTCATACACAATCGTGCATTTTGTGCGGTGAGGGATGTGTTGGCCCGTGCATATTGTGTGCGTGCTTCCTTTGGCGAATCTGTGCATTTCAATTTTTGATCCAATTGTATAGTCTTTTGCCTTTTGAATGAATTTTGGTGTTGTAGGTGGACTAATTGCTACTGGCATTGATGTGTTTCTTTAACCATTTGTGTGCAATGTTGCGGGTGATTTTTCAGTGATAACATATGCCCCCTAATGTGTGAGGTTAGGAACATACATATAACCAAAATACATCAATGTTTCTTTTGCTAAGAGTTTCATTGTAATGAAGAGTGAAGGGGGGAACTGCAAGAGTGATTCGCCAGAGGGAGAGGGAAAATTGTGGGACCCAAATTTTTCTCTAAGGAGAAAAAAAAACTATGTATAAATGAGGCGGGCATGTCCCATGCTCATGTCATGTAACCAAAATGTGAGACTATAATTGAAAATGTACATTGATGTAGATAACTGCAGTGCCCTTAGGGGCGGTTAATAATGGAAGATGATAGTTATGAATGGTGAACAGACTCTGAAGTGAGGAAAGGATGACTGTAATAATTTTCAATGACTCGTAGGCATTGATGGCCTAATGAATTCATAGGTCTTCGGCTGGTATGAAACAACTACAATAGTCACATAGTAAGGCCCACCATAACATGAGAGTTTGCTGAAGTCGAATGTTATGGGTGTCAACGAAATCATATAAAAATGATGATTCTCTTTGTTTCATCTGAGACTCCTCATTGTAAAGGTAATGAGAGTCAAGATACTTCCACCCTTCTGGAAACTATGTTGATGTCAACTGGAAGGGAGACGTGACTCCAAGAAGTAAAGGGATTCATAAAATCCACTGTGATGATATCACGTATTGAGGGGTAACATGAAAGAAGTCGAGGTGGGGTGAGACTCAATATTTCCCTTGGTTGGGAAATTGTGAACGAGGATTGGCAACAACAATAAAACTGAATCTAGTGTCAGGGGGATGACTAGATATGAGGTTAAACTGAGTTAGAGGATAACAAAGAGAACAAACTCAATATCATGGGTATATGGACTTGGGATACTCAGGGTTTGTGAACGATGTCAGAATGAAAAAAGAGGGGCTGCCCCAACCAAGGGAGACATGGGTTTCTTTTCCAGGGTTAAAATAATTTCATCAAGGGTAGCGACGAAAAAGCTAAGTACATGCTGGAAACAAAGGATTTTTACAATTACCTAAGAAATAAAGAATAATTTGGGTTGAGTATATAGATACAGAAACAGGTGCCCCAGTGAAAGATGGCTTGGCCTATTTTAGGGTGCAAGTTTGTAAGGGTGAAAGTTTGTAAAAGAAAACTGGTGGAAGGTGGGGGCCCCATGGGTGGGTTTCTATATTAGGTAAATAAATGTAGGACAATCTGCAGATGGAAAAATAGATGGCGGATGAGATGGAGGGATAATGATACTGTAGAGGTGCAATCAATAGAACCGAGATGATATGAATTGGGAGTCCATTGGGAGAGTTAGAAATATGATGAGAAGAAGTATGGGGTTCATTTTCGGAATTTCATAAGACTATTGGGACTCCCATTCCTAGGGGGTGAAATTGACACAAGTGTCAAGTAGCCAAGGGGAACTATGAATGGGACAACTCGTGGGGGAGAGTGCTACCAGGTGATAATACCCAAATGAGGTAGAGGTGAAGGTACTGCAGAGGTGGATGTAAGGAACCTAAAGGTAAATGTCAGTGGGTATGACTAGGAGATGCAATTGATTTACAGAGGGGATAATTACATGTCAATTTCAAACATATACCTAAAGGGGTTCTAATCTTGCAAAACAAGTATCTTCACACATGAAAACCAAATACCCAATGTGAATAATATCTGATGATAAAGAACATATAAAAACTATTTGATAAAATTGAACATGGGCATGTGTACTTGAATGTGATATGAGGAAAATGCCCCTCTGGATCAAGGTGCAGATGATGACCTGGGGAATGTGAATGTGTAGGTGGCGGGACCAGGATCCCGTAGCTGAGAACATATTGAAAAATAGAGACTCTGGGCTCCTGTAATAGAGTGTGGAAGTTTGGAAAAAGGGGTTATATATGGTTGGTGGGCCCACAATTCCACCTCATTTGTACCTATTGTTAGCACTGAGAATCAGCCTTAGACTGCAATGAAGATAAACCCAGTACCCATCAAAGTATATGTAAATGTGAATGAGTTTTTAAAGTTCAAATGGAAAAGACTCAGAATAATAATGTCTTAAAATAATGAAATATGGGCTAGAATGCACAAGCAATTGGGGTCTTGATCAACTTCAACCAGTGAATGAGTTTAAAAGTGAATAGGAGGAAGACTTTAGTTGCTTGTGCATGCTAGCCCATATTTTTGAGTTTAAAACATTATTATTTTGAGTCTTGTCCATTTGACCCTTAAACACTCATTCACATTTACATATAATTTGATCGGTACCTGGCTTATCCTCATTGAATTCTGAGGTTGATTCTTAGTTCTAACATAAATTGCGTTGTTTCTAGGGAGGCGATTTGAGGATGTTGAATATCTCCCTGGGTAGAACAACAAGTATAGTTCCATGTCTAGATGGTAGACTGAGGTTGGGCACCTAGAGAACTGCATTTTTTCTACTTGGCGACTCCATGAAGATGAACATATTGGAAGACTCCACTATTGGAACAAGATTGGAAAGAAATGGAAGGAAGAGGCAAGTTCAGGTATCAAGTTCTAAATTTATTTTTGGAACTTGTGCTCTTTTTCCTTCAATATTTCTTGAATTTCCCTTCACACATTAGAAGAATCACAATCTACCTCGTATACTCTAAAGAACATGGGCCTGCTATTGCATATTCCTTTTTCAAACAAGTAGATTTACCCCCTTCCCATGTCATTGATGTTAAGGATATCCATCCACTTCGAACACCTGAAGAAGATGAGGTTCATATACACTTTTTTAATTAGTATGAATCTTATGATTCTCTCCCTTATGAAGATTTCAAAGCTGATTTATTACCTGCTACCATTCCCTCTGATGTTAATAACCATCTTGTTGAAATTCAACATGCACCAAATTATTATTTCCCTTTCGCAAATAATAAAACTAATTCACTTCAGGCTTCCAGCTCCTCTTACCTTTACCAACAACCTTCTAGTGTTCAACAACCAATTGAATTCCAGTTTAAGATTAGGGAAAATATTTTTGGACCTCTAAAGATGACATCCTTTGTTCATCCTTACCCTCCCAGATTTGTAGACTACATACGAACTTTTGCTGGAAAAGATAACACTGCAGGAGAAGAGAATTTGTCAGCTTTTCAAGACTTCATCGACAATATGGAAATCTTGCATGAAGATATTTTCATGAAGATTTTATCTAAATGTTTGATTGGAGATGTTGTCTTGTGGTTCAAGAATATGGAAGCTTCTTCCATTGGTTCATGGCATGAACTATATGAAACCTTTTTAAAATACCAGGGAGAGAGAAAATCATTTGATTAGTACTTGCATGAGTTCACTGCTATGAGAAGAGAGGATAAAGAAGCTTTGTCCATCTATAACATAATGTTATACAACATTTATCATGGCATGACCTTGGTGTTATATGTTATGGCTGAGTATCCAGAACTTGTCCTTCTCCTGAGAGAAAGAAAGTGTTCATCCTTAATAGTTTTATTTGGAGATGCTCAAGAAGTTGAGGAGAACATCCATTCTTCTAGGAGGATCCAAGAGAAGGTTTTCTTTGAAAATATGCATGCATATGAGCAAGAGGAATGTCATTATATTTTAGATTTGAAACAAGAATACAATAGGTATGATTCACATTTGGAATCAAATTCTTCAACATTTACATATTTTTCTATGGACAAGGATGCATGTCTAGTTTATGATCAATTTTCAAAACATGTTGAACATATGATAACTGATGATTGCATAGATAGCTATATGTTCTTGGCTAATCATAATTATCAATGTGATTTAAACCCATTTGTACCACTATCTTGTGATCATCATGATGAAAACAAAGAGACAATAATTGTTGATGATCACAATCTGATCTCAAGGGAACCAAAAGCTTTCTTTTCAAGAAAAGGGGAATGGTTGAGCTGAGGCTCAATTATTGTAATATTTTTTACTAAGACTTGTTCTCTGGTTATGTACTAGACTTGAGAATTTTTTATTAATAGAAGTTAGTTTCTCTTATATCATCTTGTTGCCTCTTATGCTTAATTTTTCATGATTGGAAGATCCACATGAGATTGTTATAATTGTGTTATGATAAATGTTAGATTATAATACTACTATGATATTCTTCAGTGTTTTTTAAACTTTGAATTCAAGAAGATCTTGTGTTTTGAGTTTCTCCTCCTTAGGCTACTTGAAGACCTAATGTCAATTGCAAAAATTTACATCTCCCTCATTAAGTCTTCCTCCTATTAAATTTTAATCTCATTCATTAATTGAAGTTGATCAAGACCCCAATTGGTTCTGCATGCTAGCCCAGATTTTTGAGTTTAAAACATTATTATTCCGAGTCTTGTCCATTTTACCTTTAAACACTCATTCACATTTACATATACTTTCATGGGTACTGGGATTATCCTCATTGCAGTATGAGGCTGATACTCAGTGCTAACACCTGTCACTGTAGCTGAATTGAAAATATTGTTGTGAGGAGATTTGGAGATTGTGGGAGCGTGAGGCGATCCAAGAGTGGCGAGAGACAGGTTAGTGGTCCTATCCTCCTATATGTTGTGAATTTCCTAGAATGTAGGTAAGGGCTATATGGAGGTTTGTACATGTTTTTTTTTGGGTAGGGGCCCACCAATGCATGGGAAAAGGAGGAATGACCACGCACATGTGTGTGGGTACAATCCCTTTTCCTGCGCACAATGTGCGGTTGTGCTTGACACAGCCACGCATGTGGGTGCGGGATATGGAAAGACATTCACACATGAGATGTGCGACTGTCGGAATGACAGTTGCACACTCATGCATGATTGTTTCTCCAAAAGTTGCACATTAGTGCGCAGCTGTGAAAAGAACATGCGTGCACATGTGCTCAACTTTCTAGGTGAAAGCCACACATGGTGGGAAAGGATAAGGGGTTGTAATTTTTGATACTTTGATGCTTTTTTCTGGATGATGAGGCTGATCAAGTGTTTCTATGTGGACACAAGTGATAAACATATTCTGATAGTAGGATGCTTGTACACTGGAGAGAACGCAATTTGGACTGTCTGTGGGAGGTGGTGAGAGTGCAGTCAGGTGTTCAGATATACTTGGCCGCTTGTGGGCTGCTCAAGTTCTTCTACTACCCTTTGATATGGTCACAGGAGTTCTTGCTTTAATATCCGATTGGGATGTGGATCACTTATTTGCGGTGCTTAATATTGAGAGGTGAGCAACTGACATTCTTGGCCATCGAGGATGTGTATTTCGTGATGGGGCTCTGATTCCGTGGCACGGCCCTTCGTATTGACCCCTAGCTTTGGGGAGAGGATCGAGTGGGAGACTTGGTAGCTTGCCACTGCACAAGGTTGAACCCAATGTCTGGTTCGGTTATTCGCATTGAGGCGATTGATGATCTTTTGACAGAGTTCATTACCGCTATGGTGGTGAGGATCTACGGATCATTTGGTACTCAAAAAATCACAAGGGGTCTACTAAGGGTAGTGGAGTGGGTCTTGGATGGGGACCTTTTTTCATGGGGTGTGCTTTTGCACACCAATATGATGGGATAGGTGAACCGGTGTCTATGAGCCGACTCTAGTGACTTTGAGTTTGGGTCCATTCTGGTGGTCTGGTTCCTATAGAGGGTGTATTTGTTGTGCCTGAGTATTCTACGTGAGCCCACAGGGTGTCAAGAGACGTGACTAATGCGATGGGAAAATGTGTTGGCCCGACATGGAGGCGGGGAGGGTGGACACTATTTCACGGCCACGGTGGCGCGAGTGTGGTGATAGATGCCACAGGTGATTCTAAGGTATCCATACGCGGGTATGGATTACCGTCATGACCCAGACATGATGCTACCTCCTAGGGAGGACTAAGATCAATGAGGCATGTGTTTGTATTGTGGTTTTTTGTTTTGTGATTTCGATAGATAACATTGACTTTATATGTATATATGGATGATGAAACTATCTCTGGTTTTGTTTTGCAGATGTGGGGCCTCGAGGCTGAGAGGTGAAGTTGGTTGGGAAGCCATCTCACTGAGGGCTATCTCGACCAGCACCTACAAAGATAAGGGTGGGACAGAGGTGGTGATGAGATGATGCTGGTGCTGGACCAGTGCATGCACCATAGGGAGATGTCGAGGTGTTGTTGGAGGATTTGCGTCGACAATTCGAGTTGGTTCTACATGGTGTACCAGAGGGCATGTGGGCCCATATTCAGGATGAGGACCTCTTATAGAAGTGTGTGGGAATTCCGACAGAGTGGCAGACCCTGATCTGTTGGGCGGCAGTAGTGGGGGCAACGATGACTAGTCGATTCCCTCTTGGACCTGGAGGTACCCTAACTAGTGGGGCGCCTCCAATTGACAGAGGACCTGGGGGGGAGCTTTGGGGGCACCCTGAGTGCTAGTTTTTGTGTGTATGGGCTAGGGAGCCCTTTTTTTGTATAGGGTAGTTGATACCCATTTTGTACTCAGAGGGGTGGGGGGATTCACTTTCCTGTGGGCGATGTACATGTATTTTTTTGTAAACATTGATGACACTTGATTATATATATATATATATATATATATATATATATATATATATATATGGATATATTTTTCGATCATTCATGTCTCTATGTGTTATGTTAATGTATAATGTCGTTTCTATGTGTTGTGACAAATGTATGATGCTTTTGTATAAAATGATGTTTTTATGTGATAAATGCCAATATAATACTAGGTTAGCCATGTGATCTGATAATTGATTAATTTGTCTTGGAATATGTGTAAATGCGATTGAATCAAAGTTGTGAGATAATAGTCTAACTTTCAGGTATTTGCGAAAGAGGCAAGGATCGTGAACATGATATAGAAATCTAAGGTGACGAATATGGTGGTGACTCTCCTAGGTGAGGAGACCAATGAAAACATCGTATTCATCTTGGTTGTTGGTGGACAAACCCAAACATATGCCACTAGAGTGGAGTAGGAAATGTGAGGGAGTATAGATGGCCCAAGTGACCTGTTGACAGGCGAAACTGTTCATCCGTCATGTGAGAGAGTGGAACCGGTCCGGGGTTGTCTAAATAACCCAAGCCATTTGGAATGAACCACCCTGACGAGTTTAATGGCTCGGTTGGCCACTCTAAAGTCTCCTAAGAGAACCAAAGAGAAAACTAATCTAAACTAATCTAACTAAAACAGATAAAACAAACTAAGACTAACTAAAACTAACTAAAACTAAATACTAACTACTCTAACTATTATGTACAGTCTACTAATTACTATTATAATAAATCAAATCAACTATCTAATTATTAGTTGTAATATTACTTATTCACAAATGTACACTATAAACAACCTACAGATTTAATTAAAACCTGCAAAACTCATGTGTTTCCTGTCCTAAGACAGCCCAGAATCTCTTTTTTATTTTTATATTTTATGAACAAGAAATAAACATTACTGAAATTAAACGATCTAATATATTTACTAAAATTAAACAATGTAATGTAAATCTAATTAAGATTATATATAAATTAAACTACTTAATGAAAATAGTAAACAACAAACTAATTGAACTGGAAACGCTCCAAGTCTACCACGTGTATGATAACTTCTAAGCTGGTTGGAGGAGAAAACTCACACCGGTTGGTCTGTAAGCTTTTTGTAAACGATTGGTTGCGCTACTTCTTGAAGTGTTTTACAGGACATACAAGACATAAAATAAAATCATAACAATCTTATGATTATAAATTCCTGCAATAAGGGAAACCTGTTATGCAAAAAACTTATATATAACAATTCAATTTTGGAGAAGATAAACATGTCATTCACAAACTGAATTGACAATTGTTATGTCTTTTATCTATTTGGAAGAGACAAGATATGGATAATAGTGATCAAAATTATATCATTTGCACATGATTTAGATAGCTAAAGTAGTCATAAACCATAAACAAAATGATATACACACCATAAAACAAAATATTGATATGTTGAAAAGATAAAGCTGTGACAAAACACCAAATTATGCTTCAGTCTGTATTATAACTCCATATCCTTGTTCTCCCATGAATGAGGATGGATATTATTACAAAAATCATAAGTATATATAAGTCTGTCCACAAGGTAAAAACTCGTGGATAATATCAAATTGTTTTACATAATCTGGGAGATATCCCAAAATCAACTAAACTAAGCAACTAAAATGCAAATGAAATATTTGAAATATCCCCTAACTACTCATCATATCTACTGCCAAATTCGAATTTACCTGCAATAGAATACAAATATCAAATTAGAAAGATATTTTATTAAGAAAACAATAAAAAATTGATTCCACAGACTTAGCTACAGAATCTTCTGATTCTGTAGCTAGTCAAAAATAACATACAGGACCAGATAGCAATCAAATGAAATCAAATCCAATCATCTTTTAATAATCATCAAAAAACGAATTACCAATGATTCAAGTGAAATTATCATTCAAATTAAACAATATCAAAATGAATACAATCGAAACAGAGTAAAGAATGCTCTGTTTTCAGTTACCATAAAACTAGGTCATATAGCAATCAAACTGTTTCATATTAAATGAAATGAATGGTGAATCATGTCATATGAGATTCGATGTAATCCAATACAATCAAAACAATAATTTAATCCAACAAACTCATAATCTACCACAGTCAATATCGATTTGATACTTCTGTAACGATATGCATAAAATTCCTGTTGTTTCAATCAAATACCAATATGGAAAGGTTGTTACGATACAATCAAAATGAAAAGTGCATAACAATATTAACCATATTTGCCATAGATTTAGATCGCTGGGCGTTACACAGTCAAAATTCAACAGCATTGATAACCATAAGTAGGGCAGCAATAAAAAAATTTCGGGTTTGAGTCAAATATAGAACTACTCATCATCCTGGGCATGATCATTTTCATTTTACAAATCCATTCATAACTGAATATTCATTGACATTCAAATTAATCAGTAGATCAAAATGAATTGACTGGCTGGGTTTCACATAGCTGTTATGATTTGTAGCAATTCACGATTTGGGTAAATATAAAACAAAACCCTTTTTAAACATAATCCAAACCGTATCCGAGCTGGTCAAAATCATCTGTAAATAAAATTGTAATAGATAACCATCGTTTACCCATCATGTGCATCATAACCAATTCGGATCAAAACATAGATCGTGTTTAAAAATTTGAAATGCAAAATAGCTTGTGTCTAAAATAGATACAATGACTTTAATTAGCAACAGAACATTCAATTCTAAGCCCAAATTAAAACAATCAAAACCATACTATGATTCAATCGAATCAAAATTGAATCTAATCAAAGCTAAAAATGGGAAAATGACATTCGATCTTATCCAAATGAAACTATGTACAATAACGCATGTTTATGTGACAAAGCCAAAATCATGCTGTAAACAGAGCTATTCAAAACAAATTTGAATCGTTATATAAACTCATACTATTTACAAAAATGATTGATATTACACTTACCTATGTGGTGATGGGATAGCTTCACAGGTGAGAGGGAGGTCTGAAGGACAGATCTGAGGAAATGCATACAGACTCAGAACGCATGTTCCCGCCACTAAAAAATTGACCTGGAAAACGAGAGCTAGATATCTGTAGCCACTCAATTTCTGAGGAAACCGTCCACAATGAGGGTAAAGGGGATAAAAATGGTTCTGGGTTTTCAACGGTTTGAACTAATTCAAATCCTTTTTCCCAGAATCACTCACGCAAAAACGTGACTCTGGGGGCAATTACGGGGCAAACTTCTCTGGAAAAATGAAACCACAACCGACTTTGAAAACCATGAGGGTTCAATTCACCCTTAAGGAGCCAGGAGATAACATACAGTGAGCCAGGCTAAGGGACAAGGGTTTGAACAGATTAGGCTCAGATATTTTCCCAAAAATCAACAGAGGTAACCCTGGTAACGAGGCAAGCATCAATGCAAAGTGTGCGAGGGTGGTAGAGTTGTTTACCACCATGCAGAGCAATAGTGGTCGTAGTACAACCATCGATATGGATACTCAAATTGTAATGATGGATTATCTATTAAGTCATGTGTACAACTAATCAAAATCCAACCAACACATGCCAGCACTATCATAGTGTTCAAAACATTCATCGTATAGGTTAACACCAAAATTATATATGCGCCCATGTATCAATC
>ML785405.1:340516-365686 GCA_009831015.1 Picea engelmannii
ATCTAGGATAAGTGGTGTAGTGGGGAGCTCAGGGAGCTCCTGAGGTAATAGTTCTCCAAATGGTGGAACCTGTATGTGGGGAGGGAACTCTATGGGAGGAGTATTGTCTCTGATATTAGTTCCATTAGAAGAGACTACACACACTTGTGCTGAAGTGTGTAGGAGAGGTGGTGCTCCATGAAATTCCCCCAGCAAGGATGGGTCTTTGAAAATTTCGAGACCCATGTCGATGATTGAAAAACCATCTGAGCTAGTGTGGAGAAGGAGAAGAATGTTATCAATGTTCGTGGAATGGTTAGGCTCATAATGTATAAGTTGGTCGATGGTGACGATTTTCCCGTTGTGGGGGAACATCATCATTCAAAACACAGAAGAGGCTACCACCGTCATAGCATACATGTAGCTACATCTGAACAAGATATTGTAATAAAGTGGGGCGTCGATAACCTTAATGTTGATGAGGATGTTTTCTCCCCCATGTTCGACGGGGACATTTTGAAGGAGCCCTTCATGCTATGATGGTCGACTATCATAAGATCTCAGGGTGATGGTGGATGGTACTAGCTCAGGTGAGTCAAGTTTCTACCATACTACTTTGGACATGATGCATGTGGATGCACCTTCATCGATGATACATCGATGAACTGTGATGTTCCAGATCTTAACCGGTATCTGAAAAGACACTAAGGTAAGGAGGTGTGGTTTTCTGCTATCTAGAACAAAAGTGATGAGTCTATTATCAGCTAGGTCGATTACCCCCAAGGCAGAAAGGAAGGATTTCTGCTAAGTTGGGCGGGTTTGGAGGACCTCCAATACATACATGGCTACAGGAGACTAGGCTAAATCATCGACTAGACTATATTTATGGGCTTCCCTAGCATGAGGGTTATGTATGTTCTATCATAATGACATATGGGGTATACAAGGGTTTGGTTTAGTTTTAGGGGATAGAATCATCAAGGGTTTTCCAGCTATAGCTGGAGCCACTTCTGAGGTGGTTGGGGTAGATTCAAGGGGAACACCATATTGGTGACCGCGTGTTTGGAGAAGAATATCTTCTTCGCTGGTAAGGAGGATGTTGCGATCGACCGAGTTTCCAGATTGATTGGGACCTTGGTTTTGATACTGCCCCATTTGGGGTGGAGCAGGGTGTACCTCCTGTTGGGTATTCATCACAACTTGGTGTGGAATGGGTTTTTGAAAAACAACTAGAGGTGGTTTTTTCAAATAATGTTGTGGGGCCTACTGGGGGGCAATGTTAGGGTCCTAACGCACACATAGGTAGAACAATATATTCAGTTGTAATAAAGGTCAATATTAATAAGGCCTTTCAATAAAATAGAATAAATTGGATGTAAGAAGACCTAACAAAAGCTACCACTTCTAGAAGGATCTTCCTCTAGATGCTTCTTTTAATAGACATATTTAGTATAAATCGGAGTCGAGGGTATGAGAACCCTAGCTTGGATAATATTGTAATAGAGCAACTCTCAACTAGAGGTTTCCTACTCAAAGAGGCCTGTCAACATTTCTTTCAGAATCAAAGTGTTATTTTTGTTGTTGTTCTTATATCATTTCAGTGCTATTGTGGTTATTATTCTGGTTATATTGTTGTTATTCTACCATTACTAGAATTTTATTTCTCTTATGCATACTTTTTATATCTCGTATATTACAAGTGGTATCAAAGCACTTTCCTCGATAGAAAGTGTGGGTTAATTTTTTTTTTAGGGTAGAGATGTATTTCGACGTCTTTAAGCCATAGAGATCTGGCATTACATGCATAAACCCACGGTTGAAGGATTAATACACGCGGGAAATACAAGTGGTTCTTAAGCGCACATCTGTTGGCCACCCTTGTAACCCCTGTTGGTACCCCTTCGAGTGGTAGTGCATCAAACAACACTTGTGTACGGATCAACCTAGATTACATGAATCCCTCTTTAGATAAACCAATCGGCCGCCTGACTGCTATAGTGTCACCGAGAACAACACTCGAGAAGATACTCTCTAATACCTAGGTAGTCAGGTAGTACAACTAAGGGTACGGTCTATCCTCCTTAGTTAGTACCCTGAGATATTGGGCTGAGTACTACTGTTGGACCTCGTATGTATATCAGAGAGCTATAGCACAAGGAAAACCCTTGTCTGTAGAACCCTTGGGGATAGAAACATAAAAAAATTAAAACAGATAAGATCTATTGCCATGCAACTGTGTTCAGGTTGCCAAATCACTACACATTTCTTCCTAGTTAAGCATTTGGGAATTTCATCACTGAAGTATTCTTCAAACCGGAGTATAACTCTATAGGTATAAAAAAAAAAAAAAGTCTGGAAATTGTTTCACCATTATTTGAGACCTATTCCATTGGATTCATCTCTTCGACGTTATCACATTCATCCATATCATTTTTTGGAAAAATATTTTACCCCACCCACCCCTTTTCAGTTCCCCCAAAATCCTCATGGCCCATACCCATAGCCAAGACTTGGAAGCCCACTTCAACACCATGCAAACTGGTCTCATCGAGACCCAACAAGAAGTGAAACAACTCAGTGCCAATGTTGCCGCCATCAATACAACCATACAGTCCTCAATGGAGGAAATCAAACAAGACCTCACCACTAACCTTGAATCTGTCTTTTCGACACTCTGTACCAAATTGCATATCCCTACAGATAACCCTTCCTCTTCCTCACCTCCACATACTAAAGGTGACCATTCCTCTCATTACCATAACTTTCAGAACCATCACTTTCAGCGTGACATATGCCTTCCGTGGGTGGATGTGACCAAATTTGATGGCTCGGACCCCACTAGTTGGGTAACCCAAATGGAACATTATTTCTCTTTATATGACATTATAGATGACTTGGCCAAACTCCAGTATGGTGTTCTCCATCTAGATCAAGAACGTTGGCAGTGGTGGAAATGGAGAAAAAATTATCGTCAAGGGTATATTTCTTGGACACACTTTGTGGTAGAGCTTTATGAATGCTTTGACACTGACACCAACCATTTGGGTCATTTGACAAAGTTGAAACAATTAGGAACAATGGAAGATGTTATAGTTGCCTTTGAGCGACTGGATTTTAGAACAGAGGGCATGTCTGATGCATTTATCAGAGAGTGTTTTATCAATGGCCTCAAGGATGAGATTCAGGCCCATGTCCTCATGTCTCAGCCTCGGAGTTGGGTGGAGGCTACTAAAAGAGATAAATAAGCACAACAATTTGTATCTTCTCAAAACCGAAAACCCTCCTTTATCCCTTTCCCTAAACCAGTAAATCCCACTACTCCCTCTACTCCACCAAAGATCCAAAAATTGAACAAGGATGAAATGGTTGAACGCCAACTCAAAGGGCTTTGTTATAACTATGATGAAAAATATTTCCCAGGCCACAAGTGTAAAGAACAAAATATTTTTATGGCCATCTCAGAGGATATTTCGAAAGAGGATGTACAAACTACCCTTGTGTCTGAGTCACCTAAATCCACTGACATGACCCCTCCCTCAGACCCTCCCGAAGTAGAACTAGTCATTTCCATCAATGCTCTCACTGGCTTCTCCACTCCCCAAACCCTCAAGCTAATCAGTTACATCAAGCATAAGAAGGTCATCATTCTAGTTGATAGTGGCAGCACCCATAGTTTTATTCATCACCACATTGCCCAAGAATCTCATTGCTACATCCATATCGTCAATAATTTCCAAATCATGATTGCAAATGGTGGTTCCATGAAATGTGGAGGGCATTGTGAAAATATGCATCTCCAAATTGGTGACTACCACATGAAATCCCATATGTTTGCTATCGACATGGCCGGTTGTGACATTGTGTTGGGTGCATACTGGATAAGGACTTTGGGTCCCATTCTCATGGATTTTAAAGACTTAACCATGGAATTCGACCAGGAGGGACACCAATATAAGTTCCAAGGCATCACCACCGGATCACTTGAGATCATTACTTCTCATCGCATGGAAAAGATGCTAAAAAAAGGTCATTCTGGTGTTATTGCCCAACTCCATGCCATACAAGAAACATAGACACCCTCGGTCCCGCAAGACCTCCAAGACATCAATTCTAAACATCAATTGGTCTTTTCCAATCCCCAAGGACTCCCTCCTTCCCGTGGTGTTCGTGATTATTCCATTCCCCTTGTACCCGAAAGCCTTCCTCCCAATATCCGTCCATATAGTCACCCCTTTTCCCAAAAAAAGAAATTGAGAAAATGGTACAGGAACTCCTTAATGCAGGCATTATCTGCCCTAGTACAAGCCCGTACTCTTCTCCTGTGGTCATGGTCCTGAATAAATAAGGTTCTTGGCAAATGTGTCCTGACTTCCGTGCCCTCAACAAACTTACCATCAAAGACAAATTCCTCATTCCTGTCATTGATGACCTTCTGGATGAATTGAGTGGCGCCCAATTCTTCACCAAACTTGATCTTTGTTCGAGCTACCACCAAATACGTATGAAAGAGGTAGATATTCCCATGACTAACTTTAGAACTCATGAAGTCCACTACGAGTTTTTGGTCATGCCCTTTGGCTTGTGTAATGCCCCCTCCACCTTCCGAAGCCTCATGAATCACATCTTCCTTCCTTTTCTCCACCATTTTGTCTTAATCTTCTTTGATGATATCCTCATCTATGGAAAAACCTGGACATAACATCTTTCTCATGTGGATCGAGTTCTCCATCTACTCTCTCAGGACCAACTTTTCCTGAAACAGTCTAAATGTGATTTTGGTGCCTCAAAAGTAGAATACTTGGGTCATCTGGTTGGAAAGGATGGCGTGAGGGTGGATCCTAAAAAGATTGAAGCTATGCAAGACTGGCCTCACCCAAAGAATCTTAAGAGCTTGCATGGATTTATGGGATTAATAGGGTATTATCGCAAGTTTGTTAAGAGTTATGAGAAGATTGCAGCACCTTTCACGGTTATCCTCAAAAATAACTCTTTCACTTGGACTCCAGCCGCTGATCAAGCTTTTCAAACCTTGAAAATGACCATGTGCACCACTCCAGTCCTCACCCTTCCTAATTTCACAAAGACCTTTGTGTTGGAATGTGATGCCTAAGGGAAAGGAATTCATGTTGTCCTTATGCAAGAGGGCCGGCCTTTGGCCTTTACCAGCAAGCAACTATCTGAAATAAATCTGGGCAAATCCATATATGAAAAGGAAATGTTGGCTATTTTGCATGTCGTTGATCTGTGGCTCCCTTATCTATTGGGGAAATGTTTCCAAATTAAGACATACCATCAAAGCCTCAAGTATTTTCTGGAACAATGCAATCCCTCCCCAAAATAACAAAAATAGGTGACTAAGCTCTTTGGATATGATTATGATATCATTTACAAGAAAGTAAAAGACAATGTGGTTGCGGATGCACTTTCCCGAAAATATGAAGATGAAGGATTCCTTTTTTCTCTTTCATTCATTATACTAGATTGGCTCCAAGCCGTTTGCAAGGAATGGCTACAAGATCACAAAAGTTCGCATCTGATCGAACAATTGCAGTCCAATGCTGCAGCTTTCCCAAGGTACTCTTGGCTCTATGATGAACTTCGATACAAATGTCGTTTGTATTTAAGTAAACAATCAAAGCTTAAATCTAGGGTACTTTCTAATCTTCATGCTACACCCGCATCAGGGCACTCTGAGTTCACCAAAACCTATGATAGGGTCAAACATTCCTTTTTCTAGAATGGTATGAAATAGGACATTCGTAATTTTTTAGATGAATGTGATGTGTGTCAGTGAAAAAAGGTAGAAACAGTCAAATTTATGGGCACACTACAACCACTCCTGATTCCACCTGCTATTTGGAAGGATATCTCTATGGATTTTATTACCGTCTTACCCAAATTGGGAAAAAAATCAGTCATCATTGGGGTTGTTGATCTCCTTTCCAAGTATGCTCATTTCTATGCCGTTCAACACCCATTTACAACATCCACGGTGGCTCAAATTTTCATGGATTGGGTCTTCAAGCTTCATGGCATGCCACACTCTATTATTTCTGATCATGACCCAACTTTCACAAGCAATTTTTGGCAAGAATTGTTCAATATACAAGGCACCAAATTGCATCTCAACACAACTTATCATCCCTAGACTGATGGCTAGACAAAAGTTGTCAGTAAGTGTTTGGAAACATATTTGAGGTGTTTTGCCTCGGAAAATCAAAATCATTGGACTCAATGGTTACCCCTATTTGAATGGTGGTGTAACACTTCATACCATATAGCTACATGCATGACTCCTTTTGAAGCGGTATATGGACAGAAGCCACCTTCAGTTCTCTCATACTTACCGGGTGCCCCGAAGGTCCAGGAGGTTGAAAAAACACTTACAACTTGAGAGGCTATTCTCTGTACCCTCAAAGAGAATTTGGTCATGGCACATAATCACATGAAGCAATGAGAAAATCAAGCTCTCTATGAACATGAATTTGCAGAAGGGGATCATGTGTTTCTTCGACTGCAACCATACAAGAAAACTTCCCTCAAGGCCAAGCATTGTCAGAAGCTAACGCCCAAATTTTATGGTCCTTATACTATTCTCAAGCATGTGGGACAAGTATCCTATCAGTTAGCTTTGCCCAACCATTCGAAGCTAAATCATGTTTCTCATGTTTCATGCTTAAAGAAGGTGATTGGAGCTAAGTGCCAACAACCTTCCCGAGTTAGCTAAAGAAGGATCCATTTGGATACTTCCAGAAGAAGTTTTGGACTAGTGTGAGTGTCACCTACATTAGAAAACCATCAAGGAAGTGCTAGTCCAGTGGAAAGATACAACTCCAACAAATGCCACTTGGGAACCAACTACCATTCCGTAACAATTTTCTCATCTCAAGCCTTGAGGACAAGGGTGTTTTTAAGGGGGCGAACATGTTAGGGTCCTAACCTACACATAGGTAGAACAATATATTCAGATGTAATAAAGGTCAATATTAATAAGGCATTTCAATAAAATAGAATAAGACGGATGTAATAATACCTAATAGAAGCTCCTGCTTCTAGAAGGATATTTCTCTAGATGCTTCTTTTAATAGACATATTTAGTATAAATAAGAGTCGAGGGTATGAGAACCCTAGATTGGATAATATTGTAATAGAGCGCTTCTCAACTGAAGGTTGCCCCCTCAAACAGGCCTGTGAACATTTCTTTTAGAATCAAACTGCTATTTTGTTTTTGTTCTGATATCATTTCAATGCTATTGTGGTGAGTGTTCTGGTTATATTGCTATTATTCTGCCATTAGTGACATTTTATTTATGTTCTGTGTACTTTTTATATCTGGTATATTATAGGCAAGCGACATTGGAGGAAATTGTGCATTCATGGATTCTTTCATCCATTTGAAATCAGAAATTTGGGGGAAATGGTGAGTATAATTTCCATACTCACCACATAGAGTGCAAGGGAAGTTAGTTTTGAGGTTATTGTTCTTCCCTTGTCATGGATGATTTTTATTGTTTCCCCCTTTGGGGTTTTGGTTTCCTTGATTCTAGTTTCCCCCAGCGGGATGGTTTTGTTACGGGTTATTCCCCCCTGGTCTCGGGTTGTTATTTTTTTGGTTTTTCCCTTTTTTCTTGGCATTATTTGGTGGATGGGCCAGATTTTTCATATTCAATTGTTCAAAAGTTTGAAGAATTTGAATAGGAAAAGGTTGAACAATGTTAACACCGGCCCGTGGTTTTCTTGGTGCAGGAGGAACCAACTGTGGAGTACCATGGAATGGAAAATATGAATTGTTTTTTGGAGACGATCCATATGGTGTGTAGGAAGTTGAAGCACTTCCACTAGTGCTAAGTTTGTATGCGGAGGTAGAAGGTGAACCCATATTTGGTTGAGAGCTTGGACGCATCATGGGTATTGGTGAGGGTCCACCCATTGGTGGAGGGGGGGAAACATGATATGACTTTTTATGAGTTGGAGGAGGGTAATAAGATGCCCCTCCATATGGTTATGGATATTGATGTGCACCATAAGAGGGTGACGGGTGGCCATAAGGGTTGATATGGTTCATGGAACCAAATCAACCCATCCGTAGTGTGGCACATCCCAAGTTTGTCCTAGACAAATGGTATGGGTCTAGGTCTATCAGGAAATACTTTGTACAAGTAACCTGACTGAGCATAAATGAGGTAAAACTATTGGGCCTTGCTGAAGGCTTCCTCTTCTGACTCAGGAAACGTGGATGCTACATCCTTGGCAATAACAGAGACAAGCGATTTGAGAAACCAATTAAGATGTTGTTCTTTAGTGGTTTCTGCTTTACACAAACTATGTCACCAACGCCATTCATGGATGTGGTTGGCTATATGGATACCAGTGGTTTGTTTGAACTCCGAGATAAGTTCTAAGCCATTATCATGACGAACTAGTAGTTGGAAAAAGGAAAAAAATGCCTTGTCCAGGAATTCAAAGGTCACGTGGGACTCTGATTTTTCTTCCACATACCATTTGTCTGATGGGACCATGAGAGTTATTTGAAATAAACTCAAGCGGATGGAATCATCCATGATGTTGTTTGAAGACTACCATAAGTGGAAGGTCAGAACATGGTTGGCGAGATATTCCCTCAGTTTTCCTTCAAACTTTGGAATATCTGAAGAGATTTTGGTAGGCATATTGGGCCATATGGATTCATGTAAAATGGGATCATTCATGAGTTTGGTCAAATTAGGAATGTTGAGAGATGGAAAGTATGGCATATGGATATTTGGTGGAGGATTAGTTTCAACCATAGTATGAGTAGGTAGTGGACCTGTCCCTTGAGAGATATTTGTTGGGGTTGTACTTCTCCCTTGAGAAGAAGTTTGATATTCGTATCCTTCTAAAGGAGAACTAGTGGATGTATGGCCTTAGGAATTGGACCCAAGCAAAGTGGAACATAGTAAAGTTTACCCCAAAACAATATCACTCAGAGGGGTGTGAGATTGTTGAGCCGGTGAGTTTGCAAGACTAGGGACTCCTCTTAAAATAGGAGGGAGATTCTGCAAGCATCTGGAATGGGGATTCTTTGGGTCCCTATGGTTTCCAAATAGCAAAGTGAATGTGTGAAAATGGTGCAAGAGAAATAAATGAACAATAGATATGTATATTTTTTACCTTCACAAGATAATATAACTCACAATCTTATGTAATCAAATGAGCATCATACATAAATCAACTGTAAATAAGAAAGCATGTGGATAGGTGGATTTTTTCTGTGTGGGGGAAAATATAAAAGAAAAATGCTCGTGTCCAAAAGACTTATCGTCCTTCCTCTCGAATAGCACTAGGCCTTCTAATAGAACTGAACAGTGGGGTCTGAAGCCACTGGAAGAGGAACTAGTGAAGGTTGAAGTAATCAGTTATAATGAGGGGTAAAGGGTGCATATCCCAAAAGAGCTGGCGATATTTCCCAATAGCCACAGAAAATATGATCAAGGTGCAATTGCAGCCCACAATCACCACATGGGTGTATGTCCTAAGTTTTGGCCACTATGTACCTCGGTCAAAATGCGACGTTTAGATTTTTGGCCTCAGAAATGGGTCACGGGTTGGATTCCCTTCCAAGAGTTGGTTTACCCAAGGAGGGATGGGCAGAACAATTGGACCTCGGCCTTCAACCCTTCATGGGTATCTCCTTGACTTTTGGTGTAGGAACACTTGACTTGGAGGATTTGAAAGTTCCCTATTTTTCAACTTCTACTATTTGAAAATGTGAGAACCTGATAAGGGGGGGTTATTTGGATGCCTACCCCCGAGATCCTACCTAGACTAAAAAAATTCTTTTGGCACCTTTTGTGGAGGAAAATTTAGTGCATTATTTGAAAATTTTAGATGTGGTGAGATGAGAGATTGGGGCTGTGGACTAATCTTGTTTGAATTAAATGGGTGTGGATAATTTCCAAAGAAGTAGTCGGATCTTTCGTATTTCCTTTTGAGAAATCCTACTTCGATCTCCATAATTTCAAAATGGAAATTATGTGTGTGAGGAGTGGCTTTGTGTGCAAGAAAGTGACAAGTGTGAAAATATTTTAATAAGTTAAGCGTGAGATTGCAGCATGTTTGCTTCATGTGGTATTTACAAATATTTTTTACCTAGCTTACTATGTGTCTTTGGTACAAACTTGTAGAATATTTAAATCCCTAAAGAACTATAAATGTGGACATATGGGTCCTTTACAAATCCTTTAAACTCCCTAAATGTTGTTTATACTAAGATATCTCTTGAAAATTGTCCTAGATTGCAAACATGTGGGCATGTATGGGCCCGTTACTTTGATCTTTAAACTTCCCTAGATTGTGATGTAAACTAAGAAATCATTTAGAAACTATCCTAAGTTTTCAACATGTGGGCATGTATGGGTCCTTACAAAACTCTTAAGATGATTTCAAAACTAAGAGGAACCCTAGGGGTGGATTTGTCCTCTCCTAAAGATTTTTGTTAAGGGAGATGAAATGTTCCTTTAACCACCTTTTTGATTCCCAAGATCACACTAGGGTGCGAGGGAAGAACATAATTAAGGGTCAAAGTTAACTTGTAGTCCCGATTTAAGTGATTTATGTATGAAAGCAATAAACTCAACTTAAAATTTTACAAGTCAAATAAGACATCCATGTGGCAACAAAGAAAAAGAGGAGAATATTGGTTCTTTTTACCCCCTAAGTACCTATGTTGGCTAACCTTTCATATGGAAAATGACTCTAAGTGGAGTATAGTTTCCTTACAAAGTGAATGAAAATAAAAATCTAAAGGCTAGGGGCCTTCAAACCATTCAAAAAAACCCTTACAATTTGAAAAATTGGACATATGCGCGGGTTACAATTTTGACAGGCATGTAGAGGGCACATAATGCACAGTGTAAAGAGGCCTGTGGAGTGCAGGGTGCGCATCTATGGGCAGGAAAATCCGTAGACTTTCTGTCATGCATCGGGGGAGAAATTTCCAAGTGAAATACTCCTTCCTTAGCTCTGAATTTTGACTTTGGTAGGTTTGGCTAGGCCAGTTTTGGTACCTGCAAGACACAAAAATCAAAATGAAGTTCTCTCTAAGCTCAAATAGGGAGGAATTTGATACCGAGCCCCAGTATGGTCGCCAATCAGTTGTGTTAGTTTTGTCACTTGGGTGAGAAAAACAACAACACTTGCATGTCTAGATGAGCCTACTAGACAATAAAAAAGTTTGTGAGTGGGTTAGATAAGCCAAACACATATGAAAACAAAGAAATAAAATAAAACAACTAAGAAATAAATGTTAGAAAGAATGAGAAACTTAGAACCATGAAAATCAGACAATGACCAACATAATGCTACCAATGGATTAATAGATTACTAGGCAAAACACCATAGAGAAATTAAGGGACTTAGGAGTCCCCTCTTCATCCTTGGGAGGGTTGTTGAGTTCCCTAGTTGAGATCTCTTCATACAATGGAAGAAATGGAAAATGGTGAAGAAAAAAAAATTCATATTCCCTCAAGAGGTGAGTGGAATGGCTTATTGCAATGGTGCTTGAAGGCTTCCAAGAGAAAAGAGGATTCCCAAGGAATAATTCTTGCAACATAACAATACTATGGAGGTCTTGGCTTCTTAGTACACCCATGGATCTTATTTATAGAATTCATGGATGGAAAAATGTAATTGTTTCATAGTGTGAATAAGGGGCCTTTTAGGGCACCCTCTAGCCCTTGACCTGCCCCCAAGCTAGATCTCTCTTAGATATGAGTGTCAAATCATGTTAGGGGTCAGACCAGAAGTGGTTGAGGGGCCGAAAAGATCCATAAATGCATTGTTCATAGAAGTGCACAGATTTTCTTGTACACAGTCATGCATTTTGTGCACTGAGGGTTTTGTTGGCCTGCACATACTGGGCACTTTGCACCGCTTCCTTTGGTGAATCTGCACATTTCACTTTTTGACCCAATTGTATAGTTTTTTTCGCTTTGAATGCATTTTGGTGTTGTCATTGGACTAATTGTTGCTGGCATTGATGTGTTTCTTTAACCATTTGTGTGCAATGTTGCAGATGATTTTTCAGTGATAACAATGTGTATTATATTTTATTTTTCCTCCTCCTAGTCTTATCTCTTGATTATGTGTCAATGTGATTGAAAATCTAGTTTCTGTGGTGGTTTCATTTGTGTATGATAAAATTGTTTCTTTGGAATTATTTTTAAAAGAAGAAGAATATGTCTTAAGGCCTTTTCTTCCAAGTTCTTATTTTATTTTCTTGTTCTCTATTTGTAAAGATCAGTTACCTAAACAAATCTAGTCGAGGAAGCATCTCATCTAGTCCCTTTGAGAAGGAAGATTAAATCAATAGATTTTTATGTTTATCCACTTATGCTAATGATACAATGGAAGACAAAATGGATCAGTGGATACATGATATGTAAATCGTAAAATGCATAGTGTGCAAAAATAAACTACTTTTGGAATGCTTGTAAGTAGGGGCTTGAGGATATCATCTAGAAGAGCCCATAAACCTTAGTGATTAAGGATCTTACAATTGTAGCCCTATTTTCTTCCTTTTTGGGGTAAAATGTGATTGGTTAAAAGAATTTCATAAAACATTGTCCTCTCTCTAGTTTTGTAAACCTTCCAGAACTAAATGTTGATTGTTTTAACAATGTAATGGATCTTCTACTTAAAACGAGGAATAATTTCTTTATATACAATGAAATGGTATTCTAATAATTTCATGAATTATTTTCTTTATATCCACTTTTTCTTTTCAAGTATTTTCTTTTACATGTCTTTAGTATCTTAGTTTCTATCCTTAATGTCGTATAAAAGTAAAACCAAATTTCTAGTAACAATATTTAGAGAAGGCAAAAAATTTGAAAGTAAAGAGGTGGATATTTACAAATGGTGACATATTCTAGTGGGATAAATAAACCATGAAATGCTTCATGAAAAACCATTGACAGATAGTTCGATGATTTTTCCTTCCACATTTTCCAATGAATATGAATTATATCCCTTAATAATATTAATAATAAAAGTTCCCAGCCAAACCTTATCAAATTTGCTATGCTTTTCGGGTTACTCCCTTCTTTTGTCCCACTTTAAGACCAAATCTCTCTACACAAGCATCACATATTTATCCCTCTCATCAAAAAGATTTTAATAAAATTAGTAATAAAAGTTCTCAGACAAACCTTATCAAATTTGCTATGCTTTCTAGGTTCCTCCCTTCTTTTGTCCCACTTTAAGACCAAATATCCCTACACAAGCATCGCATCTTTATCCCTCTCATCAAAAAGATTTTTCATTTTCTACTAGCAAAACTACGACCTTTCATCAACTCACGTCCTATGCCATTGGATTAGACAAACCTTATCAAATTTGCTATGCTTTCTAAGTTCCTCCCTTGTTTTGTCCTACTTTAAGACCAAATCTCCCTACACAAGCATCACGTCTTTATCTCTCTCATCAAAAAGATTTTTCATTTTCTACTAGCAAAACTATGACCTTTCATCAACTCACTCCTTATGTCATTGGATTAAATCAATTGATTTATCCTCCTTTGAATATAATTAGATTCTTCTGGTAACTCCTGTAATAAGTTCATTACTAGTACTCCTAAATGAATAAGAAAGTTAATATTAGTCTCATATACCAAATGAAAATAGAAGTGTGAATTGATCTTTTCGTACCCACATGAAAAGGGAATTGCGAATTGATCTTTTCGTACCCACATTGTTTGTCCATAATGCATACTTCAAATGAGAATCTCATGTTCTTTTATTATTTTCTAGAGTATTTTTAATGATCTTCATTAATTTTTTGTTTCAAGACTTTCTCATTTGAAGTATTTTTAATGATCTTCATTCATTAAAAAATTATTACCATAGAATTGGTTGTAGAGCTTACTAGAATTGCTTCAACCCCCAATAAAGTATAACCCCCACTATTGGAATGGTACTTGTACTTTGATGGGTTTCAAAGGGAAAATTACGTTGATGTTTCAAGGGGAAAATTACTTTAATGGGTTTCAAGGGAAAAGTTATATCTTCTAACAAATATTTAACACTCTTTACATGTGCATACCATCCTATTGACTTGAATGAAGAGTGTAGGAAAACATAAACCACTCCTTAAGATCTTGTGAATAGTGGATTTCCATACATAATTGCATCCACATATTTCTTTATGTGTCTCATTCACAATTCCATTAGTTTTATCCTTAGTATCACAATTGAGAAGAACACCAATTATATCTTTCCAATAAATATGCGCGTGCAATGTATAATATTTAATAACTTTCAACTTCAAAGACCTATCTTGATATTAATCCAAATGAGTCGGGCATTGGAAATGTTTAAGTAGTAAATGAAATCCTTGTACCATGGTGATTGGGAAAACTTTTCCTTAACTTTTTTGGGAAGTTTTATGTGGATTTTCCCCACTTATGAAAAATGTCTTGTTGATTTATTTTAGTGTCAATACAATATGATTTATATAAATTATTAATTCCTAGTGCCTTTTAGTTTGATTCAACCCATTTTGCTAATCTGTGTCTCTTGATAAACTTTGTGGTCTTAATATTAAAGTCATATTCGTATGTTTTTCTATCCACTTCCCTCTGCTACCATCATAATCTTGTTCTCATGTAATATATTTGACAACTATATTAGACACTAGCACAATGATTTTTGTTTTCATAATATAATCCCGAAAGGTTTAAGTGCCTTCACTAGAGCATAAACTTTCTTCTTCATAATATTATATTTTAATTCAACATATATTAATTCTCTACTAAAAAATACAATGGGTTACTCATGAAATTCCTTATTCTTTTGTAAAAGAACAACTATTATGGTAACCTCATAAGAGAATGAAAAAATTAGAAACTCCTTGTCTAGTGAAAACTTACCAAAATTGGAGCTTCCCCAAGAGTTTCATTTATTTGATATAAAGAAGCTCTAGTAGTCCATGAACATCTTATTTCATTTTCTTATGTAATACCTTAGTTTTGATTCCTAGATTATGAATGTATATGTAGTTATGAAATTGCTATATGATGGACTCACGTGAATTTGTAAATATGCCCATTTATATATAACATAATACAATAACGATTGCAAATGAAGAAGGAAATGAAAAGGGGCTATGAGTCTATGAGAGGGGAAAGAAAGGTGGCTAGGGGGTTAAGTGGAAACACTATTATTTTATTTCTACCTAAGTTCTTTAACCCTTTATTTATTAAAACTTTTCTTTATGATTATCCTAAGTCCCTTTACATTAGATTAGTTTCCAAAAGAGAGGTACATGGACTTCCCATTAAGGCATGTGGTCTCTCCTTTGCATGTAAATATAATCTAAGAACTTGGGCATGCAAGATTATTATTCCCACTCACTCTTCTGTGGGTTTTCTTCTTGGAAGTATGAGGCAAATATGACTGAGTTTATGTGTGTTGTTGAGATAAAAGATGAAATCAATTACCATTGAAGCTTCTCTTTTTCTTAGAAATAACGATTCCTTAGCCAGTTTGTGCTAGACCATTGGAGGGAAGTGGAATGGCCTGAGGGTTTGTGTAGTGGTGAAGAGGATCCCATTCCTAGTCTTGTGTAGGTTGAGGAAGAAGAGAGGTTGGTTTATTTGGGAATGTTGCAGTGGGACATTGTCTCGAAATCTCTTGAAATTAGGTTGTGTGAGAGAAACTAGAGCCACACCATAGAAATTATCCCTATTGGATTTATAGCCTCATCTCGAGGGTGAGCTATATTATAGAGAGATTAAGTGTAGAAGAGAGCCTATGGCTGGGTGGAATGCTCTTTGTTTGTAGCTAGTTGGTGGATGATTCTAAAAAGGATAAGTATATCTTTAGTTGTTTATGGATATGCATTTATTCTTTTTTTACTGTGGATTTATTATTTTCTAGTTTGTTTAGTTTTGAATTTATTTAACATAGTCTACATATTTAAGATAAATGGAATTGTAGGTTTCATACATTTTTGTGGTTGAAATTTAATTTTTATTCCTTTTTTATCATTGCTTCTGCCACTGGTAAGAAAAATGGATTGTGGGAGTTGTTTTTTAGTATCCCATAGCTTCAACATTCATACAGTGTGTAATACATGTGTTCCAATAAGGTATCAAAGATATATTTTTATAGCACTGGGGCTGTATAGACTAGAAATTAGACTATACTGGAATAAATTTTCATCTTTATATCAAGTGTTTGACATAATTCTAATGAGAGATTTTGGGAAAATTGTTTGTAGTCTATAAATGATGGAGTTTACATGCTCCTCCTTAGTTGTAATTTTTCATTAGTTAGTTTTTACGGGTCCCGTTAGTTTCTTATGAGAGACATTTCATTGTCCTTGACATCCCTAGGCGATCATCTATAAGGTTCATGATTGGATTTTATATCTTACTAGCTACAAGCCTCTGGGCCTTCAACCCCTTATTCCCATGAAATGAGGGACAATCCCTTCTTGCGTCAGTACACCCAAAAATCCAAAAAGGTAAGAAGATGAGTGGATGAAGTGTGGAAAGTGACAAGTATGGTCAGGAATGGGATGATGACCTATCAAGAGGACCTCCTAGTGACACAACTATGCATAAGGGTGACCCACTTACTAAGGTGCAATGTCAACCACCAAAGTGAAACAGGGCAAAGAGAATAATGTTCAATAAAACGTTACATAATCATAAGCGATTATAGATGAAAAAAACTCAAATTCCTCAAATATTGAAATGACACCCATCATAATACCTGGCTTGTACCTCATGGAGAAAGACTCAATGTCCTCCGGAAGCAAGTTGATGTGGTGGATACCCTCATAATGAACCTGAGATATGTGGTGGTGAAGTGGGCCTCTATCTGTGCAAGTGGACACTTCTGGTCAAGCTATCTCTTGGTACTCCATGTTTGCAACATGAGGGCCTCGAGACATCATCTCCTTAGTTATACCTATGAATTAGGGATAACATCTGCTTGATAATGAGTCTTAGAGATAGTTTATGGTTTCCAAATACTTGAGTACCTACATAAGTTGTTTGTACCTACCCAAGACATAAGAAAGAACACGTATACAAGTTTCAAAGTTAAGTTGACAACAAAGTTAAGCTTGTTGTTGCTAATTGCAGTAGTTAACAAGAATATATATAAGTGAGGAAAACAACTAAGTATTGTAGATTTAACCATCACAATTGTCAAATAATTATTGGACAATTAAGTATTAAAAAAATCATAATTTTCCAATACTTAAGAATGAACTTTGATGGTAAATTAGGGATTCCAAATGAAGTTATTAGAAAATTTTTAGGGAAGCCTTATGGTTGTAGAAAACAATTTCTGCAATATAAATCTCCTACTATAAAAATCAACAGGGAAACCATTTGAAAGATAGCCAATAACTAGTAGAACAATAATCTAGGTTTAGAAGTTAATTTCCCCCTCAAAGTCAAATGTTATCCCAAATTCCTAGGGATAACTAAGGAGATGATGTATCAAGGCCCTCAGGTTGTAGACATGGAGTACCAAGAGACATCTTGACCAACATTGTCCACTTGCACAGTTAGAGGCTCGCTTCACCACCATAGATCTCATGTTCATCATGAGGGTATCCACCACATCAGATTTCTTTCAGAGGACATTGGATCTTTCTCCATGAGGTACAAACTAGATATTATGGTGAGTGTCATTTCAATATTTGAGGAATTTTAGTTTTTTGCATCTATAACTCCTTATGGTTATATAATGTTTTCTTGGATATTATGCTCCTTACCTCATTTCACTTTGGTGGTTGAAAATGTGCCCTAGTAAGCGGGTCACCCTTACGGATATGTGTGCTACTAGGAGGTCCTCTTGAAAAGTCATCATGCCATTCCCAACCATACTTGTCACTTTTCACACTTCATCCCATCATATTTTACCTTTTGGGATTTTCAGGTGTACTCACCCAAGAAGGGGATGAAGGCCCAGAGGCTTGTAGCAGGAAAAATATAAAATCCAATCATGAACCTTCTAGATTCTCTCGTAGGGATCCCGAGGACAATGAAATGTATCTCACAAAAAACTTATGGGACTCGTAAAAAATAACTAATGCAAAATTCCAACCAAGGTGGAGCATGTGAGCCAACTATTGTTCATTCTTAGGTAGAAGCCCCACACATAACTTCAACTTGGGGAAGAATCATGTGACCAAGGTAGATTCAAGGTGGGCATTTTTCTTTATTTTTAGGTAGAGTCCCCACCTTGGATTTGACTTGGAAACAAATTAAAAATATTAAAAGTCAATAAATGGGCTTGGAAAAAGGTTGAACTGAAAATGAAGGTGCAACACACACTCTACAAAGGAACCAATAAATGAGATACTACAATCTAGTTTTATATCATGAACCCCATGCCCAAGAGTCTTTCCCCCATCCATGTCACATTTTACACACGTTTTAGATAGGGTCCCTCATGGGAAACACCCCTAAAATTGAAGTATGATTCACCCAATAAGTCACTTTTCAACCCTCCCATTCCTAAATTTGGAAAATTGCATAGGGTCTTTGAGCACTTGTTTATTTTGATGAGGTAGTTTGGATGTACATGATTAGATGGCTCTTTTATTTATTTGATTTACTTATTCGACCCATTTATTTGATTTACTTGTCAGGTATAAAATGGGTCGAATGCCCCCAATGTTGAGAGAAATCATTTCCTTTGTAAAGGATAAGTTTGCAGAACCTCCAAAACATACATGGTTATGCGACATTGGGCTAAGTCATTGACTGGGCTATAAATATTGGCTTCCTAGCATGTGGATTATGTACGTTCCTTCATAGAGGTACATGGGGTATTCATGGGGTAGATTCCATGCGAGGACATCGGATTTTCAAAGGTTGTCCGATTGGAAATTGGGGTGATTTAGACATGGTTGAGTTGGAATTGAGAGGCACACCGTATTGGTGGTTGTATGTTTATAGGAGGATTTCTTCTTCGGTGGTGAGGAGGATATTGTGATCTGTAGGATTCCTAGGTTGAGATTTCCTTGGGTTAGGATACTACCCCATATATTGTGGGGTAGGGCCAGCTTCTTGTTGAGTATTTATCACTCCTTGATGAGGTATCAATTTTTGTAGAACTACTGGCATTTCAGTTTGTAGATAATTTTGTGGAACCTATTAGGGGGTTCTATGGGGCAGGGGGTCTTTGTGTGTTCATGGTTTCCTTCATTCAGTTGTAGTTAGTGATTTGGGTAAGGTGGTGAGTATAATTATCAAATTCAGCACATAAGGAGAAAGGGAAGTTGGTTTGAAGGTTATTATTTTTCCCTTGATGTTGTTGGCCATTGGTATTTCCCCCATTCTGATTCTGGTTACCAACATTCTATTTGCTCCTTTCTTGGAGGTTTTGTTGTTGGTTGTTTCCCCCTTGTCCTTGGTGTTATTATTGTTCTTACCATTATTTTTGGCATTGTTCGATTTCTTAGGAAGATTGTTTGTGTTTAACTATTCAAAGGCTTGAACTTGTTTTCTGGGAGATGGTTGAACAAAATTGACACCATCTTGTTGTTTCCCTTGTGATGGTGGAGTAATAGTTTGACAAGGGCTAGTAAATGGATAGTATATATTACTCTATAGGGAAGATTTGTATTTATTTTAGGAGGTTGGGGTACCTCCTCCCTTATTTGGATTGTATATCGGGGTCATGGGTAGTCCTCGAATTGCTGTTGGCACTAGATTTTCCATTTGTGCAAGGATATGACCTCCAAGCGTGGGAGTAGGAGGGAATCCAAACATGGGGTGAGGTACGGTAGGAGAGAAGTATGGAGCTCCTCCATAAGGTTTGGGGTATTGGTTAACACCAAAAATAGGTATTGGTTGTCCATAAAGGTTAAAATGGATCATGGACCCAATTATCCCATTTGTCACATGTGATGCTCCTCGCTTGTCTTGACCAAGTGGTAAAGGGAGAGGTGCATCAACTAAAATTGTATACATTTATCATGATTGATAGTATATACGATCTAAATTTTTGTCCTTAGTGATGGCATCATCTTTAGTCTAATGCATGGTATTGGCCACATCCTTTGCGATGATTGGGACTAGTGATTTAAGGAACCATTCTAGTTATTGTTCTAGAGTGGTATCCTCTTTACACAAGTTATGTAATCTATGCCATTCGTGTATGTTGTATGTGATATGGATGAAAATGGTTTGTTTGAAATCTAAGAGGATATCTAAATTGGTATCATGGCAGACCCGAAGCTGGAAAAATGACAAGAAGGCTTTAGTTATTGATTCAAAGGTCGCATGAGACCTTGATTTTTCATCCACATATGATTTTTCAAATGTATCAATGAGGGTTCTTGAAATAACTATAGACAAAAGGAATCATATATGATGATATTAGAGGAGCACCATAGTTGAATTTTCATGATGTGATTAGTTGGGTCCTCACCTGATTTTCCTTCAAACTTAGGGATGTCTGAAGGTAGCTTGGTGGGAATGTTGGGCCACATTGCATTGTGCAAAATGAGATCATCAATGATATTGGTCAAATCCAAAATAATTATAGATTCCAAATATGGAAAGCTAGGATTTGGTCCAACCATGGTGCATGATGGTTGAGAACTAGTTCCTTGTGAGGAAGGTTGGGAACTTGTTCCTTGAGAGGAAGGTTGATCTCCTACTCCTTGCGAAGAAGAACTAGTAGAAGGGTTGTTTGGGATTTTTGTGCCAAGAAAGTTATAACTAAGAAAGGATGATCCTAAAACGGTCACACCTAAAGGCGATTGGGAAGGTCGAGCCAAAGTGTCGAAAAAATTCAGAATATCTCCCAATATTGTAGGTTAAGAAAGTGTCTAGAACGACGGGGATTTTGTGGTTACCCTATAATTCAGGACTAGATAAAAAAGGTGTGTGTGAATAGTGATGAGAGAAATAAATGATCAAATTCTTTTGAATTTAGACTACCATAAGAATATCACTCAAAGTTGCATGTAATCGACAATGAACATCATACGTAAATTAAATGAAAGTAGACTGTAGGTTAGGCAGGTTTTATCTATGTGGGGGAATAACAAAATAAAATTTCACATGTCCTAAATTCTTAGTGCCCTTCCTCTAAAAAACGTGTTGGGTCTACCAAAATCACTCAACAGTGAGGCTTGAATCCACTAGAAGAGGAACTAGTGAAGGTATGAATAGCCAGTTATAATGAGGGGTAAAGGGGGCATATCCCAAATGAACTGGTGATATTTCCCAATTGTTGCACAAAATCTGACTAAGGTGTGATTGCATTCCACAATCACCACCTGGGTATAAAATCCTATTTTTGGTCACTAATTTACCTCATTCAAGCACAATAGGGGACTCTTGGCATAAGAAATCGGTCACGGGTTGGGTAACCTCTCAAAAGCTAGGTGGATCAAGAAGGCATGCGTGGAACAACTAGACCTCCTCACTTACCCCTTCATGGGTATCTCCTTGCCTTATGGCATTGGAATGCTTGACTCGAGGAGGATTTTGGATTCCTATTTCGTCATCTTCTAAGTTTCAATGTGAAAAATGATAACGAGGATTTTTTTGGATGCCTACCCCTAAAATACTAACTTAAACTAAAAACTTATTTTTTGCCCCTCTTGTGGAGGTTTAAATGAGTTTTAATGGTTGATTTTATGATGAATTAGGCTGAGAGACTTGGGTTGTGAATAAATATTGTTGATCTCAAATGGTATTCTTTTGAAAATTTTCCAAATATGTCTTGAGTCTTTCTGATCCTCCTAGATCGCTTGTGAGTGGAGGGAGGAGAGCATACTTTGACTTCAACTACCTAATAGAAACTTTCATGTGTGGTGAGTGATTTTGTGTGAAAGAGGTGAAATGGTGTCATAAATATTTTTAGTAAGTTAAGATGTAAGATTGTAATATGTGGACATTGTGGGGTCCTTTACAAGTCTTGTTTAATTAACGTACTAGATTGTTTTTAGAAAAAACCTTATGGAATTCAAAAATCCCTAGATAACCAACAATGTGGACATGTGGGTCCTTACTAATATTTTAACTTCTTAGGTCGTTGTTTACTCTAAGAAAATTGAAACTCTCCCATATTGCAAATCATGTGGACATGTGGGTGCTTACTGATATTTTTACGTCCTTAATTTGTTGTTTGTTTTATGAAAAAACTTGAAACTATCCTAATTTTCAAACATTTGCGCATGTATGGGCCCTTTACAATTTTAAGGTTCGTTTCATTTATCCAAATAAAACTAAGATGTTCTGAAGGGGGCATTGGCATCACCTAAGTGATGATTTTCTAGAGGGAGATGGGACTTCTTTAGCCCCCCTTTTCTAATTTCCCAATATCACTCAAGGAAGTGTGAGGGAAATAACATACTAAGAGTATCACAATAGGTTCCTAGTACTGAGTGATTATTAATGGTTATGAAAGAAAAAAATTAACTAAGAATTCAAATGATCTAATTGGCCATCCATGTTGCAACAAAAACGAAATATTTTTGGTTTTTTTTAGTCCTTTTAGTGTTTAGGTTGGCTAATTATGTATGCAAGAAAGAATTTTAAGTATGATTGTTCTTCTTTTCAAGGTGTTGGAAATGAAATCCTAAAGTCTACTTGATGAAACCAACTCAAAAATATCTACAAACAGTGAGAAAACATAGGTGTGTATAGGATATAGAGGCATCATTATTTACAACTTCACAGAGTGTTCAAATGGCACAAACATCATGACTAAAACACAAATAAATTTCCCTAATTGTCCAGGTCTGCATGATTGTTTCTTCGAAACTTGTGCTAACATAGAACCGTGGGCCCGATGGAAAATTTAAATGAAATTATCCTAACCAAAATCTTGATTACTTGGTTTGAAAGAAGAGGTAGGTCGATTTATGAACCTGCATACATAAAATTATGATAAGAAGAGTTCTAAAGGCTTAAATGGGAAGAATTTTGATTTAGTCCCCAGTGGGGTCGAAAAAACTGTTGGGTTGGTTTTGTCACTTGGTGAGAAGAAAACCAACCACTTAGATACCTTTTCAAGTCAAGAAGGAACCATAGTAAAATTTTAGTTGGTTAGTGTACCAACAAGTAAACTAAACAATAAATGAAAATGAAATAATGACAAAACTAAAACATGCATGAATTACAACACAAAACTAAAAATTGGAACAAGTTGAGATAATCACCAATAGATAATCTTTTGTTAATAAAACCTTAGAGAAACACATAGAACTTATGGGTTACCCTCTTCCTCCTTTGGGAGGGTCTTGAGATCCCCTAATGTATAACTCTTTCTCCTCTTACAATAATGTAATGACAATGAAGAATTACAACCATCTTCTCAAGAGGTGAGAAGATTGACCTTTGTTATGGATGTTAGAAAGATTCTATGAGAATAGTGGATTCTCAAGGAGAGATTTCAACAACATAACAATACTATTTAACTCTTAATTCAGTGCACACCCCAAGCTTGTATTTATAGGATCCAATCAAGGTTTTTCAAAAATAGTTTGCAATGAGAATAAGGGTCCTTCATGTAGGTACTTCCCCTAATCTTTAAATGAAACCAATGCTATATTTAGACATGGATTGGGAAGACTCTCATGGTACATATAATTTGGAGGTGGGTGATACTTGACAATCACACTGCCCACACTATTAGCATAGATTTGAGTGTGTTAGCCCGCATTGTTTGGCGTAAAACTGACTTTTGAAGGCTATGTTGAAATTCAGGGATCCATTTTCTATAGTTTTGTGACTTTTCTGAATGGATCCTATTAAGGTTGGAGGTGTGTTTTTTCAAGTGTTGTAATGGTAATTTCTTCGGCTATCACCTGTATTGTTGTGAGAGATTTTTTGGTGATAACAAAGGCTAAGGAGGAGTTGGAGTAAGGGCCAAGGATAACTTTAGTCATGACACGAGGTAATTTCATGGTTGATGTACATTTTCTCCAGTTATATATATATATATCTACATGGTTTCCCCTTTCCAATTCTATTGTATCCAATCATAGATGATATAACTATTCTTTCCTTGAGTAGATCATATTATATCTCTAGGTATTATTTTAATTTTCTAATGCTTGAAGAGGCTTGAGGATTGGTATTTTTTATCTCCTTATGTGTAGGAAGCAAGTTGCAGGAACTAGAGTTGCATCAACAAAGATACATAAGGACATTTGTTAGACACGAGGTATGCCATTCTATCTTGTTTCTTGAATAGGAATAAAGTCGATAAGATCTAGGGAAAGTCTTGTAATGGTCTATCCTGTAGTCTGTCTCAAATCATAGATAGATTTGAGGGAGTGCTCACCTATCCACAAGGGAGAATTCTCTGCAACAGGGAGTATGAATGATTAACTCCTACGTGTGATATATTATGATTACATTCTAATGTGTTAATGAAGTAGACTATGCATAAAAGTCTACATATGAAGCAATGATGAGTACAAAAGAGAGACGTCCAGGATGAGGATAATTAGGGACCAATGGAGAGATTCATTGAGATTATCTAAGGTAGTTATGCATATGGTTGAACTAAAACTATAATTATGACATAGTTGTTATGGTCATCTAAAGCTGTATGAAGGGATCAATTGTACAAACTTGTCCCTTGATATCTATTTCAATATATTTGCTATTGAGTTGTAAGAAGAACAATTTACATCACTAGAGAGAAGAATATAAACAAACATAATCATTTATATATACCCTTTCCCATAAAATATCACACATATATTTTCTAGTTTGAATACAAAGAGTAATGGTTTAGGTGTGATATTTGTAAGTGGATGCTTTTCTTTTAAGCATTGGGGTTCTAGCCATAAGAAATAATGAAAGTGATGTTACCTTGCCAAGGCCACATAAATATCTTCAAGCAACAACTTGTTCATATGTATATAGCCTACCCTCCTTAATAAATGAACATGTAAACTTTAAGAAAAAACTTCTTACAATTTTTTAAAATAATTAATAAAATCTATTTTTTATTTTTTTAAATGATAAAACTTTAACATCTAAATGAAAGGAATCATCTTACTCTTTTTTTTAAATAATTAATGAAATTTAATGAAATTTGAGAGAAATAATCATTTCAACATTAATTATTTCGACGCCATACACCATTGATTCTACAAATGAAAAACTAAATAAGAAAAGGAGATCAATTGGAGCATCATGCATATTGATGGAACCTG
>ML785405.1:373568-393610 GCA_009831015.1 Picea engelmannii
GCTAACCTTTCATATGGAAAATGACTCTAAGTGGAGTATAGTTTCCTTACAAAGTGAATGAAAATAAAAATCTAAAGGCTAGGGGCCTTCAAACCATTCAAAAAAACCCTTACAATTTGAAAAATTGGACATATGCGCGGGTTACAATTTTGACAGGCATGTAGAGGGCACATAATGCACAGTGTAAAGAGGCCTGTGGAGTGCAGGGTGCGCATCTATGGGCAGGAAAATCCGTAGACTTTCTGTCATGCATCGGGGGAGAAATTTCCAAGTGAAATACTCCTTCCTTAGCTCTGAATTTTGACTTTGGTAGGTTTGGCTAGGCCAGTTTTGGTACCTGCAAGACACAAAAATCAAAATGAAGTTCTCTCTAAGCTCAAATAGGGAGGAATTTGATACCGAGCCCCAGTATGGTCGCCAATCAGTTGTGTTAGTTTTGTCACTTGGGTGAGAAAAACAACAACACTTGCATGTCTAGATGAGCCTACTAGACAATAAAAAAGTTTGTGAGTGGGTTAGATAAGCCAAACACATATGAAAACAAAGAAATAAAATAAAACAACTAAGAAATAAATGTTAGAAAGAATGAGAAACTTAGAACCATGAAAATCAGACAATGACCAACATAATGCTACCAATGGATTAATAGATTACTAGGCAAAACACCATAGAGAAATTAAGGGACTTAGGAGTCCCCTCTTCATCCTTGGGAGGGTTGTTGAGTTCCCTAGTTGAGATCTCTTCATACAATGGAAGAAATGGAAAATGGTGAAGAAAAAAAAATTCATATTCCCTCAAGAGGTGAGTGGAATGGCTTATTGCAATGGTGCTTGAAGGCTTCCAAGAGAAAAGAGGATTCCCAAGGAATAATTCTTGCAACATAACAATACTATGGAGGTCTTGGCTTCTTAGTACACCCATGGATCTTATTTATAGAATTCATGGATGGAAAAATGTAATTGTTTCATAGTGTGAATAAGGGGCCTTTTAGGGCACCCTCTAGCCCTTGACCTGCCCCCAAGCTAGATCTCTCTTAGATATGAGTGTCAAATCATGTTAGGGGTCAGACCAGAAGTGGTTGAGGGGCCGAAAAGATCCATAAATGCATTGTTCATAGAAGTGCACAGATTTTCTTGTACACAGTCATGCATTTTGTGCACTGAGGGTTTTGTTGGCCTGCACATACTGGGCACTTTGCACCGCTTCCTTTGGTGAATCTGCACATTTCACTTTTTGACCCAATTGTATAGTTTTTTTCGCTTTGAATGCATTTTGGTGTTGTCATTGGACTAATTGTTGCTGGCATTGATGTGTTTCTTTAACCATTTGTGTGCAATGTTGCAGATGATTTTTCAGTGATAACAATGTGTATTATATTTTATTTTTCCTCCTCCTAGTCTTATCTCTTGATTATGTGTCAATGTGATTGAAAATCTAGTTTCTGTGGTGGTTTCATTTGTGTATGATAAAATTGTTTCTTTGGAATTATTTTTAAAAGAAGAAGAATATGTCTTAAGGCCTTTTCTTCCAAGTTCTTATTTTATTTTCTTGTTCTCTATTTGTAAAGATCAGTTACCTAAACAAATCTAGTCGAGGAAGCATCTCATCTAGTCCCTTTGAGAAGGAAGATTAAATCAATAGATTTTTATGTTTATCCACTTATGCTAATGATACAATGGAAGACAAAATGGATCAGTGGATACATGATATGTAAATCGTAAAATGCATAGTGTGCAAAAATAAACTACTTTTGGAATGCTTGTAAGTAGGGGCTTGAGGATATCATCTAGAAGAGCCCATAAACCTTAGTGATTAAGGATCTTACAATTGTAGCCCTATTTTCTTCCTTTTTGGGGTAAAATGTGATTGGTTAAAAGAATTTCATAAAACATTGTCCTCTCTCTAGTTTTGTAAACCTTCCAGAACTAAATGTTGATTGTTTTAACAATGTAATGGATCTTCTACTTAAAACGAGGAATAATTTCTTTATATACAATGAAATGGTATTCTAATAATTTCATGAATTATTTTCTTTATATCCACTTTTTCTTTTCAAGTATTTTCTTTTACATGTCTTTAGTATCTTAGTTTCTATCCTTAATGTCGTATAAAAGTAAAACCAAATTTCTAGTAACAATATTTAGAGAAGGCAAAAAATTTGAAAGTAAAGAGGTGGATATTTACAAATGGTGACATATTCTAGTGGGATAAATAAACCATGAAATGCTTCATGAAAAACCATTGACAGATAGTTCGATGATTTTTCCTTCCACATTTTCCAATGAATATGAATTATATCCCTTAATAATATTAATAATAAAAGTTCCCAGCCAAACCTTATCAAATTTGCTATGCTTTTCGGGTTACTCCCTTCTTTTGTCCCACTTTAAGACCAAATCTCTCTACACAAGCATCACATATTTATCCCTCTCATCAAAAAGATTTTAATAAAATTAGTAATAAAAGTTCTCAGACAAACCTTATCAAATTTGCTATGCTTTCTAGGTTCCTCCCTTCTTTTGTCCCACTTTAAGACCAAATATCCCTACACAAGCATCGCATCTTTATCCCTCTCATCAAAAAGATTTTTCATTTTCTACTAGCAAAACTACGACCTTTCATCAACTCACGTCCTATGCCATTGGATTAGACAAACCTTATCAAATTTGCTATGCTTTCTAAGTTCCTCCCTTGTTTTGTCCTACTTTAAGACCAAATCTCCCTACACAAGCATCACGTCTTTATCTCTCTCATCAAAAAGATTTTTCATTTTCTACTAGCAAAACTATGACCTTTCATCAACTCACTCCTTATGTCATTGGATTAAATCAATTGATTTATCCTCCTTTGAATATAATTAGATTCTTCTGGTAACTCCTGTAATAAGTTCATTACTAGTACTCCTAAATGAATAAGAAAGTTAATATTAGTCTCATATACCAAATGAAAATAGAAGTGTGAATTGATCTTTTCGTACCCACATGAAAAGGGAATTGCGAATTGATCTTTTCGTACCCACATTGTTTGTCCATAATGCATACTTCAAATGAGAATCTCATGTTCTTTTATTATTTTCTAGAGTATTTTTAATGATCTTCATTAATTTTTTGTTTCAAGACTTTCTCATTTGAAGTATTTTTAATGATCTTCATTCATTAAAAAATTATTACCATAGAATTGGTTGTAGAGCTTACTAGAATTGCTTCAACCCCCAATAAAGTATAACCCCCACTATTGGAATGGTACTTGTACTTTGATGGGTTTCAAAGGGAAAATTACGTTGATGTTTCAAGGGGAAAATTACTTTAATGGGTTTCAAGGGAAAAGTTATATCTTCTAACAAATATTTAACACTCTTTACATGTGCATACCATCCTATTGACTTGAATGAAGAGTGTAGGAAAACATAAACCACTCCTTAAGATCTTGTGAATAGTGGATTTCCATACATAATTGCATCCACATATTTCTTTATGTGTCTCATTCACAATTCCATTAGTTTTATCCTTAGTATCACAATTGAGAAGAACACCAATTATATCTTTCCAATAAATATGCGCGTGCAATGTATAATATTTAATAACTTTCAACTTCAAAGACCTATCTTGATATTAATCCAAATGAGTCGGGCATTGGAAATGTTTAAGTAGTAAATGAAATCCTTGTACCATGGTGATTGGGAAAACTTTTCCTTAACTTTTTTGGGAAGTTTTATGTGGATTTTCCCCACTTATGAAAAATGTCTTGTTGATTTATTTTAGTGTCAATACAATATGATTTATATAAATTATTAATTCCTAGTGCCTTTTAGTTTGATTCAACCCATTTTGCTAATCTGTGTCTCTTGATAAACTTTGTGGTCTTAATATTAAAGTCATATTCGTATGTTTTTCTATCCACTTCCCTCTGCTACCATCATAATCTTGTTCTCATGTAATATATTTGACAACTATATTAGACACTAGCACAATGATTTTTGTTTTCATAATATAATCCCGAAAGGTTTAAGTGCCTTCACTAGAGCATAAACTTTCTTCTTCATAATATTATATTTTAATTCAACATATATTAATTCTCTACTAAAAAATACAATGGGTTACTCATGAAATTCCTTATTCTTTTGTAAAAGAACAACTATTATGGTAACCTCATAAGAGAATGAAAAAATTAGAAACTCCTTGTCTAGTGAAAACTTACCAAAATTGGAGCTTCCCCAAGAGTTTCATTTATTTGATATAAAGAAGCTCTAGTAGTCCATGAACATCTTATTTCATTTTCTTATGTAATACCTTAGTTTTGATTCCTAGATTATGAATGTATATGTAGTTATGAAATTGCTATATGATGGACTCACGTGAATTTGTAAATATGCCCATTTATATATAACATAATACAATAACGATTGCAAATGAAGAAGGAAATGAAAAGGGGCTATGAGTCTATGAGAGGGGAAAGAAAGGTGGCTAGGGGGTTAAGTGGAAACACTATTATTTTATTTCTACCTAAGTTCTTTAACCCTTTATTTATTAAAACTTTTCTTTATGATTATCCTAAGTCCCTTTACATTAGATTAGTTTCCAAAAGAGAGGTACATGGACTTCCCATTAAGGCATGTGGTCTCTCCTTTGCATGTAAATATAATCTAAGAACTTGGGCATGCAAGATTATTATTCCCACTCACTCTTCTGTGGGTTTTCTTCTTGGAAGTATGAGGCAAATATGACTGAGTTTATGTGTGTTGTTGAGATAAAAGATGAAATCAATTACCATTGAAGCTTCTCTTTTTCTTAGAAATAACGATTCCTTAGCCAGTTTGTGCTAGACCATTGGAGGGAAGTGGAATGGCCTGAGGGTTTGTGTAGTGGTGAAGAGGATCCCATTCCTAGTCTTGTGTAGGTTGAGGAAGAAGAGAGGTTGGTTTATTTGGGAATGTTGCAGTGGGACATTGTCTCGAAATCTCTTGAAATTAGGTTGTGTGAGAGAAACTAGAGCCACACCATAGAAATTATCCCTATTGGATTTATAGCCTCATCTCGAGGGTGAGCTATATTATAGAGAGATTAAGTGTAGAAGAGAGCCTATGGCTGGGTGGAATGCTCTTTGTTTGTAGCTAGTTGGTGGATGATTCTAAAAAGGATAAGTATATCTTTAGTTGTTTATGGATATGCATTTATTCTTTTTTTACTGTGGATTTATTATTTTCTAGTTTGTTTAGTTTTGAATTTATTTAACATAGTCTACATATTTAAGATAAATGGAATTGTAGGTTTCATACATTTTTGTGGTTGAAATTTAATTTTTATTCCTTTTTTATCATTGCTTCTGCCACTGGTAAGAAAAATGGATTGTGGGAGTTGTTTTTTAGTATCCCATAGCTTCAACATTCATACAGTGTGTAATACATGTGTTCCAATAAGGTATCAAAGATATATTTTTATAGCACTGGGGCTGTATAGACTAGAAATTAGACTATACTGGAATAAATTTTCATCTTTATATCAAGTGTTTGACATAATTCTAATGAGAGATTTTGGGAAAATTGTTTGTAGTCTATAAATGATGGAGTTTACATGCTCCTCCTTAGTTGTAATTTTTCATTAGTTAGTTTTTACGGGTCCCGTTAGTTTCTTATGAGAGACATTTCATTGTCCTTGACATCCCTAGGCGATCATCTATAAGGTTCATGATTGGATTTTATATCTTACTAGCTACAAGCCTCTGGGCCTTCAACCCCTTATTCCCATGAAATGAGGGACAATCCCTTCTTGCGTCAGTACACCCAAAAATCCAAAAAGGTAAGAAGATGAGTGGATGAAGTGTGGAAAGTGACAAGTATGGTCAGGAATGGGATGATGACCTATCAAGAGGACCTCCTAGTGACACAACTATGCATAAGGGTGACCCACTTACTAAGGTGCAATGTCAACCACCAAAGTGAAACAGGGCAAAGAGAATAATGTTCAATAAAACGTTACATAATCATAAGCGATTATAGATGAAAAAAACTCAAATTCCTCAAATATTGAAATGACACCCATCATAATACCTGGCTTGTACCTCATGGAGAAAGACTCAATGTCCTCCGGAAGCAAGTTGATGTGGTGGATACCCTCATAATGAACCTGAGATATGTGGTGGTGAAGTGGGCCTCTATCTGTGCAAGTGGACACTTCTGGTCAAGCTATCTCTTGGTACTCCATGTTTGCAACATGAGGGCCTCGAGACATCATCTCCTTAGTTATACCTATGAATTAGGGATAACATCTGCTTGATAATGAGTCTTAGAGATAGTTTATGGTTTCCAAATACTTGAGTACCTACATAAGTTGTTTGTACCTACCCAAGACATAAGAAAGAACACGTATACAAGTTTCAAAGTTAAGTTGACAACAAAGTTAAGCTTGTTGTTGCTAATTGCAGTAGTTAACAAGAATATATATAAGTGAGGAAAACAACTAAGTATTGTAGATTTAACCATCACAATTGTCAAATAATTATTGGACAATTAAGTATTAAAAAAATCATAATTTTCCAATACTTAAGAATGAACTTTGATGGTAAATTAGGGATTCCAAATGAAGTTATTAGAAAATTTTTAGGGAAGCCTTATGGTTGTAGAAAACAATTTCTGCAATATAAATCTCCTACTATAAAAATCAACAGGGAAACCATTTGAAAGATAGCCAATAACTAGTAGAACAATAATCTAGGTTTAGAAGTTAATTTCCCCCTCAAAGTCAAATGTTATCCCAAATTCCTAGGGATAACTAAGGAGATGATGTATCAAGGCCCTCAGGTTGTAGACATGGAGTACCAAGAGACATCTTGACCAACATTGTCCACTTGCACAGTTAGAGGCTCGCTTCACCACCATAGATCTCATGTTCATCATGAGGGTATCCACCACATCAGATTTCTTTCAGAGGACATTGGATCTTTCTCCATGAGGTACAAACTAGATATTATGGTGAGTGTCATTTCAATATTTGAGGAATTTTAGTTTTTTGCATCTATAACTCCTTATGGTTATATAATGTTTTCTTGGATATTATGCTCCTTACCTCATTTCACTTTGGTGGTTGAAAATGTGCCCTAGTAAGCGGGTCACCCTTACGGATATGTGTGCTACTAGGAGGTCCTCTTGAAAAGTCATCATGCCATTCCCAACCATACTTGTCACTTTTCACACTTCATCCCATCATATTTTACCTTTTGGGATTTTCAGGTGTACTCACCCAAGAAGGGGATGAAGGCCCAGAGGCTTGTAGCAGGAAAAATATAAAATCCAATCATGAACCTTCTAGATTCTCTCGTAGGGATCCCGAGGACAATGAAATGTATCTCACAAAAAACTTATGGGACTCGTAAAAAATAACTAATGCAAAATTCCAACCAAGGTGGAGCATGTGAGCCAACTATTGTTCATTCTTAGGTAGAAGCCCCACACATAACTTCAACTTGGGGAAGAATCATGTGACCAAGGTAGATTCAAGGTGGGCATTTTTCTTTATTTTTAGGTAGAGTCCCCACCTTGGATTTGACTTGGAAACAAATTAAAAATATTAAAAGTCAATAAATGGGCTTGGAAAAAGGTTGAACTGAAAATGAAGGTGCAACACACACTCTACAAAGGAACCAATAAATGAGATACTACAATCTAGTTTTATATCATGAACCCCATGCCCAAGAGTCTTTCCCCCATCCATGTCACATTTTACACACGTTTTAGATAGGGTCCCTCATGGGAAACACCCCTAAAATTGAAGTATGATTCACCCAATAAGTCACTTTTCAACCCTCCCATTCCTAAATTTGGAAAATTGCATAGGGTCTTTGAGCACTTGTTTATTTTGATGAGGTAGTTTGGATGTACATGATTAGATGGCTCTTTTATTTATTTGATTTACTTATTCGACCCATTTATTTGATTTACTTGTCAGGTATAAAATGGGTCGAATGCCCCCAATGTTGAGAGAAATCATTTCCTTTGTAAAGGATAAGTTTGCAGAACCTCCAAAACATACATGGTTATGCGACATTGGGCTAAGTCATTGACTGGGCTATAAATATTGGCTTCCTAGCATGTGGATTATGTACGTTCCTTCATAGAGGTACATGGGGTATTCATGGGGTAGATTCCATGCGAGGACATCGGATTTTCAAAGGTTGTCCGATTGGAAATTGGGGTGATTTAGACATGGTTGAGTTGGAATTGAGAGGCACACCGTATTGGTGGTTGTATGTTTATAGGAGGATTTCTTCTTCGGTGGTGAGGAGGATATTGTGATCTGTAGGATTCCTAGGTTGAGATTTCCTTGGGTTAGGATACTACCCCATATATTGTGGGGTAGGGCCAGCTTCTTGTTGAGTATTTATCACTCCTTGATGAGGTATCAATTTTTGTAGAACTACTGGCATTTCAGTTTGTAGATAATTTTGTGGAACCTATTAGGGGGTTCTATGGGGCAGGGGGTCTTTGTGTGTTCATGGTTTCCTTCATTCAGTTGTAGTTAGTGATTTGGGTAAGGTGGTGAGTATAATTATCAAATTCAGCACATAAGGAGAAAGGGAAGTTGGTTTGAAGGTTATTATTTTTCCCTTGATGTTGTTGGCCATTGGTATTTCCCCCATTCTGATTCTGGTTACCAACATTCTATTTGCTCCTTTCTTGGAGGTTTTGTTGTTGGTTGTTTCCCCCTTGTCCTTGGTGTTATTATTGTTCTTACCATTATTTTTGGCATTGTTCGATTTCTTAGGAAGATTGTTTGTGTTTAACTATTCAAAGGCTTGAACTTGTTTTCTGGGAGATGGTTGAACAAAATTGACACCATCTTGTTGTTTCCCTTGTGATGGTGGAGTAATAGTTTGACAAGGGCTAGTAAATGGATAGTATATATTACTCTATAGGGAAGATTTGTATTTATTTTAGGAGGTTGGGGTACCTCCTCCCTTATTTGGATTGTATATCGGGGTCATGGGTAGTCCTCGAATTGCTGTTGGCACTAGATTTTCCATTTGTGCAAGGATATGACCTCCAAGCGTGGGAGTAGGAGGGAATCCAAACATGGGGTGAGGTACGGTAGGAGAGAAGTATGGAGCTCCTCCATAAGGTTTGGGGTATTGGTTAACACCAAAAATAGGTATTGGTTGTCCATAAAGGTTAAAATGGATCATGGACCCAATTATCCCATTTGTCACATGTGATGCTCCTCGCTTGTCTTGACCAAGTGGTAAAGGGAGAGGTGCATCAACTAAAATTGTATACATTTATCATGATTGATAGTATATACGATCTAAATTTTTGTCCTTAGTGATGGCATCATCTTTAGTCTAATGCATGGTATTGGCCACATCCTTTGCGATGATTGGGACTAGTGATTTAAGGAACCATTCTAGTTATTGTTCTAGAGTGGTATCCTCTTTACACAAGTTATGTAATCTATGCCATTCGTGTATGTTGTATGTGATATGGATGAAAATGGTTTGTTTGAAATCTAAGAGGATATCTAAATTGGTATCATGGCAGACCCGAAGCTGGAAAAATGACAAGAAGGCTTTAGTTATTGATTCAAAGGTCGCATGAGACCTTGATTTTTCATCCACATATGATTTTTCAAATGTATCAATGAGGGTTCTTGAAATAACTATAGACAAAAGGAATCATATATGATGATATTAGAGGAGCACCATAGTTGAATTTTCATGATGTGATTAGTTGGGTCCTCACCTGATTTTCCTTCAAACTTAGGGATGTCTGAAGGTAGCTTGGTGGGAATGTTGGGCCACATTGCATTGTGCAAAATGAGATCATCAATGATATTGGTCAAATCCAAAATAATTATAGATTCCAAATATGGAAAGCTAGGATTTGGTCCAACCATGGTGCATGATGGTTGAGAACTAGTTCCTTGTGAGGAAGGTTGGGAACTTGTTCCTTGAGAGGAAGGTTGATCTCCTACTCCTTGCGAAGAAGAACTAGTAGAAGGGTTGTTTGGGATTTTTGTGCCAAGAAAGTTATAACTAAGAAAGGATGATCCTAAAACGGTCACACCTAAAGGCGATTGGGAAGGTCGAGCCAAAGTGTCGAAAAAATTCAGAATATCTCCCAATATTGTAGGTTAAGAAAGTGTCTAGAACGACGGGGATTTTGTGGTTACCCTATAATTCAGGACTAGATAAAAAAGGTGTGTGTGAATAGTGATGAGAGAAATAAATGATCAAATTCTTTTGAATTTAGACTACCATAAGAATATCACTCAAAGTTGCATGTAATCGACAATGAACATCATACGTAAATTAAATGAAAGTAGACTGTAGGTTAGGCAGGTTTTATCTATGTGGGGGAATAACAAAATAAAATTTCACATGTCCTAAATTCTTAGTGCCCTTCCTCTAAAAAACGTGTTGGGTCTACCAAAATCACTCAACAGTGAGGCTTGAATCCACTAGAAGAGGAACTAGTGAAGGTATGAATAGCCAGTTATAATGAGGGGTAAAGGGGGCATATCCCAAATGAACTGGTGATATTTCCCAATTGTTGCACAAAATCTGACTAAGGTGTGATTGCATTCCACAATCACCACCTGGGTATAAAATCCTATTTTTGGTCACTAATTTACCTCATTCAAGCACAATAGGGGACTCTTGGCATAAGAAATCGGTCACGGGTTGGGTAACCTCTCAAAAGCTAGGTGGATCAAGAAGGCATGCGTGGAACAACTAGACCTCCTCACTTACCCCTTCATGGGTATCTCCTTGCCTTATGGCATTGGAATGCTTGACTCGAGGAGGATTTTGGATTCCTATTTCGTCATCTTCTAAGTTTCAATGTGAAAAATGATAACGAGGATTTTTTTGGATGCCTACCCCTAAAATACTAACTTAAACTAAAAACTTATTTTTTGCCCCTCTTGTGGAGGTTTAAATGAGTTTTAATGGTTGATTTTATGATGAATTAGGCTGAGAGACTTGGGTTGTGAATAAATATTGTTGATCTCAAATGGTATTCTTTTGAAAATTTTCCAAATATGTCTTGAGTCTTTCTGATCCTCCTAGATCGCTTGTGAGTGGAGGGAGGAGAGCATACTTTGACTTCAACTACCTAATAGAAACTTTCATGTGTGGTGAGTGATTTTGTGTGAAAGAGGTGAAATGGTGTCATAAATATTTTTAGTAAGTTAAGATGTAAGATTGTAATATGTGGACATTGTGGGGTCCTTTACAAGTCTTGTTTAATTAACGTACTAGATTGTTTTTAGAAAAAACCTTATGGAATTCAAAAATCCCTAGATAACCAACAATGTGGACATGTGGGTCCTTACTAATATTTTAACTTCTTAGGTCGTTGTTTACTCTAAGAAAATTGAAACTCTCCCATATTGCAAATCATGTGGACATGTGGGTGCTTACTGATATTTTTACGTCCTTAATTTGTTGTTTGTTTTATGAAAAAACTTGAAACTATCCTAATTTTCAAACATTTGCGCATGTATGGGCCCTTTACAATTTTAAGGTTCGTTTCATTTATCCAAATAAAACTAAGATGTTCTGAAGGGGGCATTGGCATCACCTAAGTGATGATTTTCTAGAGGGAGATGGGACTTCTTTAGCCCCCCTTTTCTAATTTCCCAATATCACTCAAGGAAGTGTGAGGGAAATAACATACTAAGAGTATCACAATAGGTTCCTAGTACTGAGTGATTATTAATGGTTATGAAAGAAAAAAATTAACTAAGAATTCAAATGATCTAATTGGCCATCCATGTTGCAACAAAAACGAAATATTTTTGGTTTTTTTTAGTCCTTTTAGTGTTTAGGTTGGCTAATTATGTATGCAAGAAAGAATTTTAAGTATGATTGTTCTTCTTTTCAAGGTGTTGGAAATGAAATCCTAAAGTCTACTTGATGAAACCAACTCAAAAATATCTACAAACAGTGAGAAAACATAGGTGTGTATAGGATATAGAGGCATCATTATTTACAACTTCACAGAGTGTTCAAATGGCACAAACATCATGACTAAAACACAAATAAATTTCCCTAATTGTCCAGGTCTGCATGATTGTTTCTTCGAAACTTGTGCTAACATAGAACCGTGGGCCCGATGGAAAATTTAAATGAAATTATCCTAACCAAAATCTTGATTACTTGGTTTGAAAGAAGAGGTAGGTCGATTTATGAACCTGCATACATAAAATTATGATAAGAAGAGTTCTAAAGGCTTAAATGGGAAGAATTTTGATTTAGTCCCCAGTGGGGTCGAAAAAACTGTTGGGTTGGTTTTGTCACTTGGTGAGAAGAAAACCAACCACTTAGATACCTTTTCAAGTCAAGAAGGAACCATAGTAAAATTTTAGTTGGTTAGTGTACCAACAAGTAAACTAAACAATAAATGAAAATGAAATAATGACAAAACTAAAACATGCATGAATTACAACACAAAACTAAAAATTGGAACAAGTTGAGATAATCACCAATAGATAATCTTTTGTTAATAAAACCTTAGAGAAACACATAGAACTTATGGGTTACCCTCTTCCTCCTTTGGGAGGGTCTTGAGATCCCCTAATGTATAACTCTTTCTCCTCTTACAATAATGTAATGACAATGAAGAATTACAACCATCTTCTCAAGAGGTGAGAAGATTGACCTTTGTTATGGATGTTAGAAAGATTCTATGAGAATAGTGGATTCTCAAGGAGAGATTTCAACAACATAACAATACTATTTAACTCTTAATTCAGTGCACACCCCAAGCTTGTATTTATAGGATCCAATCAAGGTTTTTCAAAAATAGTTTGCAATGAGAATAAGGGTCCTTCATGTAGGTACTTCCCCTAATCTTTAAATGAAACCAATGCTATATTTAGACATGGATTGGGAAGACTCTCATGGTACATATAATTTGGAGGTGGGTGATACTTGACAATCACACTGCCCACACTATTAGCATAGATTTGAGTGTGTTAGCCCGCATTGTTTGGCGTAAAACTGACTTTTGAAGGCTATGTTGAAATTCAGGGATCCATTTTCTATAGTTTTGTGACTTTTCTGAATGGATCCTATTAAGGTTGGAGGTGTGTTTTTTCAAGTGTTGTAATGGTAATTTCTTCGGCTATCACCTGTATTGTTGTGAGAGATTTTTTGGTGATAACAAAGGCTAAGGAGGAGTTGGAGTAAGGGCCAAGGATAACTTTAGTCATGACACGAGGTAATTTCATGGTTGATGTACATTTTCTCCAGTTATATATATATATATCTACATGGTTTCCCCTTTCCAATTCTATTGTATCCAATCATAGATGATATAACTATTCTTTCCTTGAGTAGATCATATTATATCTCTAGGTATTATTTTAATTTTCTAATGCTTGAAGAGGCTTGAGGATTGGTATTTTTTATCTCCTTATGTGTAGGAAGCAAGTTGCAGGAACTAGAGTTGCATCAACAAAGATACATAAGGACATTTGTTAGACACGAGGTATGCCATTCTATCTTGTTTCTTGAATAGGAATAAAGTCGATAAGATCTAGGGAAAGTCTTGTAATGGTCTATCCTGTAGTCTGTCTCAAATCATAGATAGATTTGAGGGAGTGCTCACCTATCCACAAGGGAGAATTCTCTGCAACAGGGAGTATGAATGATTAACTCCTACGTGTGATATATTATGATTACATTCTAATGTGTTAATGAAGTAGACTATGCATAAAAGTCTACATATGAAGCAATGATGAGTACAAAAGAGAGACGTCCAGGATGAGGATAATTAGGGACCAATGGAGAGATTCATTGAGATTATCTAAGGTAGTTATGCATATGGTTGAACTAAAACTATAATTATGACATAGTTGTTATGGTCATCTAAAGCTGTATGAAGGGATCAATTGTACAAACTTGTCCCTTGATATCTATTTCAATATATTTGCTATTGAGTTGTAAGAAGAACAATTTACATCACTAGAGAGAAGAATATAAACAAACATAATCATTTATATATACCCTTTCCCATAAAATATCACACATATATTTTCTAGTTTGAATACAAAGAGTAATGGTTTAGGTGTGATATTTGTAAGTGGATGCTTTTCTTTTAAGCATTGGGGTTCTAGCCATAAGAAATAATGAAAGTGATGTTACCTTGCCAAGGCCACATAAATATCTTCAAGCAACAACTTGTTCATATGTATATAGCCTACCCTCCTTAATAAATGAACATGTAAACTTTAAGAAAAAACTTCTTACAATTTTTTAAAATAATTAATAAAATCTATTTTTTATTTTTTTAAATGATAAAACTTTAACATCTAAATGAAAGGAATCATCTTACTCTTTTTTTTAAATAATTAATGAAATTTAATGAAATTTGAGAGAAATAATCATTTCAACATTAATTATTTCGACGCCATACACCATTGATTCTACAAATGAAAAACTAAATAAGAAAAGGAGATCAATTGGAGCATCATGCATATTGATGGAACCTGCAATTGATCACTGATGTTGATAACAAAAGAATTAGGAATGGGTCAACAACAATCCAGTGTCCAATTTTTAGCACTTGTAAACAAGGCACCTCATCTTGAAGTAGAAGAGTCAGAACATTGGGATCTGAATGGGATGGTAATCAAAATGTAAGTTTGGGATTGGGGAACTTGGGGTAGTAGTTTATAGCCATGTGTTGCTTGTGCTTTCCTAGTGCTTTGTCTAGTCGGCCTCTAGTCTCAGGCTCTTCGATATTTCCTCCAGTAGCCTCAGAGTAACTACCCTTACCTCTCTACAATATAGGTTGCCCACTTCTCTTCCATATTAATCAAAATCATTGTTAGAAACATTATTGAACTGAAAATACAATATAAGAATACATCAAAGTGGTCAGGATGAGAATCATTATGAAAGAAATCAAAGTTTAAATTTCGAGGGATTTAAAGGAAGGTGTTTGATATCTTGAATTAATTCATAATTGATAAACCAAATTCATTTAAGTAAACTTTAATAGGAAAAATGCTAAAAAAATTGTTTGATCATTTGAAACTAGTTTCCCTATATCAATAAAACGACTTTATATGTGACAACCAAATTCATTCAACTGTACCGATATTTTTGGATGTAAATTGTGTAAGAGATTTAGAAAAGTCCAACGTTTCTAGTCGACACTCCACCCATCATCAAGGACATGATTTTATTAAGATTTTAAAAATAATTAAATTCTTATCTTGTAGTGGAAAATATTTCTTTGCTAGAGAAAATAAAGTAGGAAGTGTTGTTTCAGGAATGTTTAACACACCCAACACCCTAGAGGGATGTTTAAGGGATGGGGCATCAAAATTTTGCTTTCTCTCATTTATCTCTAAACCTCTTCCTAATGACTCCATCGTCTTCTTCTCATCATGAGCTCTCCAAAGAATATCGTCATTCTCAAAACGAAGCTCTGGATGAAAATTTATGGCCCCTTAAAGTTTCCGGGCATGTGTCATATCCGCCTCAAGTCACTTCATTTCCATGTGGCTCTTGCCACTTGTCTTCATACCTGGCGTAGATGTGGCATCCACCACCTACCCCTTCTTGTAACACATAATATTAGGGAAATTCAGTGTTTGACACTTCGTCACTGAACACCCCTTTTCCCTTCTACATGCCTATCCTCTGGAGTCCCAAAATCACAAACTCCCGAAGGATCCAGAAAACTTGCCATGTGGCTCCAGCCTTCGGCCCTTTAAGCTTATCTATGATACTACATCCAAAACCTCCAAAGTTCTGAATTCCCAAACTCTCGAAGGGTCCACCCTTACACGTGGGGGCATATTGAATGCATAGGTAAGGACATGTGGGTCACGTGTACTCCACCCGATAATAAGCCAAGAATTTATGTTCCATGGGGTGACACGTGGCCCTATCAGCGGGTGACATTTGTTATGTTCTAATGGGAATACAGGGTCTTCAAAAAACACAGATCGAGGTGACACGTGGCATGCCAGATGTGGGTCTGCATCACCCTAGGTGATGTCATCTTGCCACATCACTCTGGAATGATAACCTTCCAACGCTCCTTAGATCTCATGGTCGAGAAGTGTCAATGTAGATCCATATATCTACGGCCTCTGTTTCTTCGTAACTTTGGCGTTCGGGGAATTCATTGTGTGATTTCCTTGTTACTTCTGGAGTAGGGATTCACCAGAGTTCCTTACACTATCCTTTCAGTAGTCGATTGGATGGTAGAGAAGGTTCCCTAAGGATCCTTAGATCCACGACTCATATTAATTTGCAAATCTAGAATTTGGGGGATTTCGTGCTAAGACACCTTCATTCTCCCAAAGTGGTCAACGTCAGACTGAACCCAACGTAGATCCAATGATCAAGGAAGATCCCAATTTTCCTCGGATATATAGCTTGTGTTGCTTCACGACTGGAAAGAGGGTTAGGGTTTAATGGTGGGATCGATTAAGGGGTAACCTAAAACTATCATTCAACCTCAATAGTAACTATACCAGTAGGTTACCTTCGGTTATTTTAGACCGTTGTGAAGTCATATGTCCCAGAGCTTCGAAGTCCCAGAGTTTTGAAGTCATAATATCTTCACTCCTTTCGGGCCTAGCAAAGGGTCCCCAAGTCTTGGTCATATGGACCCTCTGATGGGTCTTGGGGATGCATGCCCACCTCTTCACCATGATTTAGTTAGGGTCATGGTCATGAGCCCCTGGTCACACTGGTGACTGGTTTGAAGGAAACACCTTCCATTAAATAGACTTACATTCCAAAATAGAGAAAGGTATTTCTCAACCAGTACAAGAACCATAAACTTACTCTCATACTCATTTACAAACCTACGTCTCATAAATCTCCAGCTGCTAAGATGAAGCAAGCTTAAGCCATTCAAAAGCATGGGCTCATAGAAAAACCATAAGGATTCCTACTTTAATCATACCATACAAATTTTTTCATAGACACATACATTCAACCATTATTTCAAGTTTAATATACAAAGCATAAAATTACTTATCAGGAACCCATAATTCATGAAGCAACTGCTGAGAGGAGTTCCCGTTTCCACCCAACTATAAGCGCAACCACTCCTGAATGAATTTATCATTGGCCACCCCCTAGCTATACCGTGATGCTATGAGAGAGACTCCTTCTTGTTCAACGACAGCCAGGGACAAAGGTTACGCTCGTTCTCCCACATGACTTGGAAAAACGATTTTCTTTCTACCAAGGAAGGGGGTCTGCAATCTTCTCTGCAACCCCATTTATAAAATTGGATTAAAATCACTGCCAAAAACTTCTTTCACCCTGAACAAGCTTTCCTTTTAGTTCTCCCCCGAACCAGAGAGTTGCATGCACTCTTGTCTTCTTTGCAATCCCCCTATGCCCACGAGTTCCATTCTTTTCTTTCCTTCCTCGTCAATATTGTGTGGGTATGAATCCCCAACTCATGGTCAGGTAAGGAAGTTTTTCATATGGTTACTTTGCCCATATCCTCATTAACTCTTAAGGAGGACTTCCCAACTACAAGCCTGACTGGTAACTTATTTATGGGTCAGAGGATTGTTTTGGGTCTAAGAAATTTAAATCCAATAAGGTACTGGTCTAGTGGGGGTCATCTCAACCATTTATGGTTCCCCTCACCTTTTCTCCCATAGAATCATGGTCTACCTTGGAAAACCCCCTCCTCAGTAGTTATGCAACACTATCCATTTTATTTAATAACAAAAAATACTTATATATTTACATTACCTTTTATGATAAAAAGGTTCATCAGTTCCTATGTCCACACATATTCATCCTGCCCATAGTCTATAGGAATGTTATAGTTATATTTACAAGCTGGGAGAAATAGGGATATTACAATCCCCTCCCCCTTAAAGTAAAATCATCCCCGATGTTCTACCTGCCGATGTGTTTTGTATGTACATAAGTAAACAAAAATGGGTATGCATGTTTCATGGCATCCTCCATTTCCCATGTAGCCTCATCTGGACCAAAGTGTTTCCACTACACCTTGACCTGTGCAATGGTTTTGTTCTTCAGTGCGATTTCCTTCCTGTCTATTATGCATTGGGGTTTTGTTAGTAATTCTCCCTCTTGTTCCACTTGAATCACAAACCAATCAATTATATGATTTTTACGAGGAAAATCTCTCTATGGCTAGGGTAAACCACAACAGGCAGGTATGACTGTAGAAATCAACTCTTTCCCATAAACATGCTATATAAACCAATGTGAAAATGAGATAAGAAAGGGACCTACCTCGTCCAGATGTTTGATGATGTCCACCATTGAGCACTTTGACCCAAAGCTTTATACTTGCAACAAGTTCTCAAAAACAAGAGAAGAAAGCATATAGTGATCATATAAAAGGTTAGCAGATTAGATAGCATAATCCATTAATATACAAAACAAACATGCCCATGGATAATAACTCATATATTTTCAAGATATCAATTGGACGGGAAAGAAGTATTTATATTAATGAATGATCAACATAAGTGAAAATATTATAGACTTTTGTGTCGACACAGTTCAGAACCAAGAAACCAAGTTCCTTCTAGTTGGGCCTCCACCACTTCAATCCTCCACCAAAGGGAAGCTCATAGAAGGGAGACAATGAGTTTATCCATCAATAAGGGAAGAGCTTGGGGCCTGGACATGGTGCTCAGACTTAAAGGACAAAGGGATGCAAACTCAATATGAAGTAAATACTTTCTCTAGAGTAACTTTGCTCTCAAAGTTGAATTCTCTCTCCTTTTCCATAACTCGGAATTGGCTTCTTTATAGCCTTCAAAATGAAACTGAAAGGCCGAGTAGGAACGTTTCCAATATGTGGAAGGCCAAGGATTAGAGATCTCCTATCATGACATGGAAACCAGACATTTAATTTTGATTTTATGGCACAAATCTTTATGTACGTGGGTTGTAGTGGAGGATCCTGTGTATACACTTGATGTATAGGGTGCAATATGCATACAAGTGGAAAAAATTATATTTTTGTCTTTGGATTTGTCAATCAGGGAAAGTGATTCTCCATAGGGAAATGGAGTAATGCCCCCTCTGCAAGATTGTTTAGGGTGAGGAAAATATTTCTCTAATAGATGCCCCCTAATGTGTGAGGTCAAAGGAGTATCTACGATGGCCGAAATACATTATAAATAACCCAGAAGTGAAGTGGTAGGGGACCAACTGGATGAACTCAATTTCTCATTACATTTTGTACTGAGTTTGCATACATGGATACCAAAAATTACACTGCACATCCATGTGGAAAATATACCAAACAAGTGTTTGTGGCCATGAATAGGAAAATACAAATGCGGTTACATGACCAAAGTTGTCATATTCAAGAACAAGGCCCAGTGGAACCAGTCTCAAAAAACCAAGCTGAGGATATTTGTATACCATGGAGTACAATCTGATCTCCCATGATCACTGAATTCATATAGGTACTGGTCCAATGAAAAGGAAGTAATAGCTCAGGTAAGTTGTGGCCACATAGTGATGTCTTCAAGTCTTCTACATAATTTACCAAAGGTGCAAGTCTGCATCATGTGAATAAACGATTTGAGGTTGAACACACAGAGACATTGTTTGATTATCGGTCATTTAGGTATATCGTTAACAAATGCAAGAAAGCCTATCGATAATGAAAGTAGGTATCAGGGCACCGAGTACATTCTTACAAGTGTGAATAAAGGTGTTGGTTTCGAACACATGAAGAATCCATCGATCATGAGACATTGATGTATTCCCAACTATCGATGGCTTGAGAGCCTACTACTGATGATTGCAAGCCTCAAGGTACTCAAAAGAATCTAGGTCCTGTTTCCAGAATAAATGGGTTGATGTCGATGGAAAGAGGCTCGTTGAAAGGAGAGCATTGAGGAATCTCTCACCAGTCAGCATGAGGTACAAATTGTTGGTCACTATAATTGCTTAATTAATTTCAAACAACCAAGTGAAACATAAATTATCAACCCAGGGAAGTCTTTTGTTTCAAAGATAGCTGCGCACTATATATGCTCAATTCCAAAAGCACTTAGTGTTGTAGTAAA
>ML785405.1:395603-415848 GCA_009831015.1 Picea engelmannii
GCATAAAGTAATGAGAAAGGACGTTGTATACCTTGGAATGATTAGATGAAATGATAGTATAAGTCAAAATGTAGGTGATGAAGGGTAAAATAATAGCAAAAAGTATGGGCAAAAAGGGTACAATATGTGGTCCTAACACAAATAAGGAGCTTCATGATTTGGTGGAAATCGGATGAAGAACAAGTTAAAAAACCAACGACCCTATGCATCTTTCACGTGTGCCAAGTGCAAGAGGTACACAAAAAAGACCCTTTGAATAACAACCAATGATAAAAAACTGCTGACAAAGGCAAGGAACCCACCAATAAGGCTAATGGAATCCAAGACACTACACGAATCCCAATGTGTGAATAGATGTCTTGTCATTGAACATAAGGGAAACCACCTAGTCAACGACGAATGATGAAATGTCGACTATTGGGTTCAAGGTTACCTACCAATGATGAAAGTAGGGCCAGGACGCATGATAGGACTACAATATCATGTGATTCTGAGAAAAACTGAGGGTATGGTTGACATGCAATGTCAAGAGTTCTAAGGAGTGGCTGACACCAGTTGATAGACTTCCATTGAACAAGATCATGAGACATGTGGAGGAATCTGACAACATAGACCTAATGATGAAACCATAATATGCAAGAGGCATTGATGAAATTCTCTATAGGGACTAGAAGAGTAACTAGTCGGTAGATAAGACTTTGTAATGAGCTCACCTTCCTAAGGCCATGATAATCCCAAAATTATGATGATGAATGGACTCAAATAATTTTTTTCTCTGTTCAAAGGTGACACGACTACTGCCGATATAAGATAATACTCCCTTCCTACCCGTCTTTTTTTTTTTTCATAGACAAATGAACACTATGATACAGAGGAGGAAACAAGTGTCGCAAATAAGAAAAACTAGTTCTAGCAGTGGAACGTACCTATGCTCAATGAAGGTAAGTGCATACGAAAGATGGAGACTTGAGAGAATGTTCCCTCCTAGGTATAGGGTGTCAAATTGCGAAGGATATAAACAAGGCTCTGCTTGGTTGAGGATGCAAAAATACTGAGGCAAATGGTTTATAATGCAAAGAGAGAACCAAATATAGGCTAAATACTGCAAGCAAGGGCATGAGATGCAATCACAACTTGACGCCAAAAAATGTCCTTTTTTATGTCGTTTAGTCTACTTGGTGTGAAAAAGGGGTAAACTTGTGCCAAATAGATGTATTTTCAAAACTAATTTTATGAGTGTGAAAAAGACAAGTTTACTCGATGATCTTTTTGCTTTTTGATAACAAGTCAGAAAAGAGCTTAACTAAGACTCACGACCTTTCAAGTCCAATTTAACGAGTGTGAAAGGGACAAATCACTCGACAATATTTTCTCTTTTTGAAAATGAGTTAGAAAAGAGCTTAACTAAGACTCATGACCTTTCAAGTCCAATTTAACGAGTGTGAAATGGACAAATCACTCGACAATATTTTCTCTTTTGATCGAGTTGGAAAAGGGATTAACTCAGACTCGTGGATGTTATTCTAAGAAGCATGTAATGGGGGAGGCCAAGGCTCCCATGCAGGACTTTTGTGAAAGGTCAGTATCTTACGACTAGCTGACATAAGCTTAGGAAAACCCAAAGCTCTCCAAGTCGAGGAGGATAAAGCATTAGTGGAGGATATCATCTCCGTGATATATTGGACAATGTCTCTTACTAGAAAAGACATAGGAGGGGGAATTGGATACCCCACAAGACCATCCCAATCGAAAGTGATATCCTCAAGACTTGGAAGGGGAGTACTCAGGGAGAGAAAATGCTTTCGTGTCCATAAGGGGCACTGTCAGGGATGTTGATGAAATGGTATAGAAGGTATATGACAGAACTAGAACTAGAAGAGTGGGATCAACCGAAAATTGCATCAACGCATGTTATCCCTTGGGTATGGAAGTAAGTGAAGATTAAGGAAGAAAACAAAGAATGTGAACTATGCAGAAGACATAGTGACTGATACTGGGTCGAAGTCAGTAGAAGAGAAGAAAATATAGAGCGATGTAAGAAAAAGAAAGTCGTTGAATGAGGAGATCAAGGATGACACATCAACAAGGAAGACAGATCATGGACAACTCAACAAACGGAAAAAGAAACCATTGGATGCTTTGGAGAACCACATGAGAAGGAAGGAAAGATACATTGGGGAAGCCCTGAAAATGCAGGTCAAGTTGACCTAGGGTTTTAGACACCTAGCATTTTTAGTATCTAGGTTTTTGACACTTAAGTTTCATCCTAAGGCTATCGATGATTCATTGTAATGTATAAATTAGAACCTAGATGAGGGAAGAGGGCTCGGAAAAAGATTCCCAAGTCTGTTATTATTATGAGTGATTATTGTAGTGAGAGAGAGAAGTCTTGAGCAGAGAGGGAAGTCTGTGTTGTAAGATATTCAACTGGGTGAGAAGATCAACCCTGTAGCTGGGTGTGCAGGGAGGGAAGACATAGATAAAGAGAGAATATCTGCTAGCTAAGAGTGCAGACAAGAACTGTATGCTTTTGATATTAATATATTATAAAGAACAGTTCTGTGGGCGTAGCCCTAGGGAGAGCGTGAACCATGTATATATTGGTGTTGTGTGTGATTGATGTGGTGTAAATTGACAGAATGTTGGAAGCAATAATCATAGAACCTGTTGAAGAGTCAGAATAGATTAGCCCTATGGTGGTGCAGGATAAGAAGACCAATGAGATCAAGATATGTGTAGATCTCAGGAAGATGAATAATGCCTATTTGCATGACCCATTACCTACACCATTTACTGATGAAGTGTTAGATAATGTAGGAGGATATGAGGTATATTCTTTTACAGATGGATTTTCAAGATACCATCAGATCCAGATTGCCAAGGAAGATCGCCATAATAACAAATTTGAAACAGAATGGGGATCCTACTAGTATACAGTGATACTGTTTGGATTCAAGAATGCCCCAACCATCTTTTCCAGGGTGGTGGTCAAAGCATTCAAGGAGTTTTTACATAAATTTTTGGAAGCATATTTCGCTGATTGGACTGTTTTTAGCTTATTAAAAAATCATATTGAATGTTTAAGACTAATGTTGGATAAGTGCAGGTAGTGTCAGATTGCCTTGAACCTGAAGAAGTGAATCTTCTTTTCACCCTTTGGAGTGTTGTTAGGTCATATTGTGTGTAAGAAGGGACTGCTAGTAGACCCATCTAAGATTTCCATGATAGTTGATATTCCCCCTCCTACTTCTGTCAAATAGTTGCATAATCCACTGGGACATATTGGATACTACATGAAGTTCATTAAAGGCTATGCACAGAGCACAACACCCATGGATAAGATTTTTAAGAAAGACTGTTAGTTTCATTGGACAAAAGGGATAACAGAGCTTCGACACACTGAAACAGAAAATTGTTACTGCACCTATCCCGGGTTTCCTATATTGGAGCAAGGAATTTCATGTGCATGTCGATGCATATTCTATTGTGTTAGGAGATGTGTTAGCATAATTAGGAGCTGGAGAGATTGAACACCCGTTAGCCTTTTCTAGCAGGAATCTATCAATAGCTGAGATTAATTACACCACCACTGAGAGAGAAGGGCTAGCCATGGTGTATGCGCTGCAGACGTTTTGTCGCTACCTATTGGGAGGACACTTTAAAATGTTTACTGATCACTCCGCACTGAAATACCTAGTCAACACACCAATGTTGGGGGGACGAATGTGCAGATGGATTCTGCTATTTCAGGAATATGATTTTGATATCGTGGTTAAGCCAAGGAGAATGAACAAAGGACCTGACCACTTGTCAAGGTTAGAAAATGGAGAGGAACCTACTAGTCTGGAGGATACACTATCGAATGCAAAGTTGCGGGCCATTAGAAAGATTGATGACCACTTCACTAAGATAATACAATTCCTATCAACAGGAATGGCACCTAGTGAATATACAATCACCCAAAAGAAACAACTGATAATGCACGCATTAGAATTTTCACTTATAGTTGGACAACTATATAAAATGGGACCTGATGAGATCCTGAGGAGATGTGGTATGGAAGCAGAATGACAACTAATTTTAGAAGAAGCTCATGAAGGCATTGGAGGAGGACACAATAGAGGAAAATCAACAACACAAAAGGTTCTTAGAGATGGCCTTTGGTGGACTACTTTACACAGAGATGCTAATGACTACTACTGAGCCTATGATGTATGCCAAAGAGTCGTGAACCCATCCAGAAGAGATAAATTCCTTTAGCACCGTAACTGACCTTAAAATAATTTGAGAAATGGGCCATTGATTTCGTGGGACCTATAAACCCACCAAGAAAGGACACAGGAGCAAGGTACATAATCATTGCTACAGAGCACTTGACCAGATGGGCCGAAGCAAGAGAAGCGAATCACTGTAGTGCAACTACAGTTGCGCGCTTCATATTTGATGACATCATAACCAGGGTTGGAGGCCCAAATATCCTTATGAGAGATCAAGGAACACATTTCATCAATAAGACCATTGAAGCCTTGATTGAGGAATTTGTAGTCCATCATCAGAAGAGCACACCCTACCATCGACAAGCGAATGGGAAAGTTGAAGCATTCAATAAGATATTGGAGACAACACTGATGAAGATTTGCAGTGTGAACAACGATGACTGGGATTTAAGAGTACCAGCAGTACTATGGGCCTATAGAACCACTTGCAAGAAGATAATAATGTAGACCCCCTTTAAGTTGGTTTATGGTCTCAAAGCAGTTGTCCCGATGGAATATTTGGTCCCAAGATTAAGAATCATAGCCTTTATAGATATGGATGATACTTTCATTGTTCAAGAGAGGCTCGCGTAGTTGGTCGAACTAGAAGAAGATAGATTTATTGTAGGATTCCATCAACAGGTACAGAAGGGAAGAGAAAAGGCCTACCATGACAGACACGTCAAGAAGAAAGCCTTGAAACAAGGAGATTTGGTATTGGTATATGACAAAAAATTCATGAAGCATCCAGGGAAGTTCAGAATACATTGGCTGGGGCCATATGAGGTTGTCTATGTCATAGAAGGAGGAGATGCACAGTTGAAAACCTTGAATGGATAATGGAAGGAAAGTTTGGTGAACGAGAGTCGGTTGAAACTGTACTATGATAGCCAGATGCCTTTCAACCATCAATAAGAGAAAAAGAGGAAGGGTCCAGGTACCAGGTGTAGTTGAAACTGGGTACCAGACATAGAAAAGATAGTTTGCACATAGTGTTGGGGGAGGAGAGAGAAGAAAGAATAGGTTGCTCCGTGCATCCTAAAGTCGAAGAAAAACAGAAGGTTGAGATCTAAAGTACCTTGGGACGAGTCACAGATGATTGTTGGGGGAGTGTTGGCCCTTAGGTATGGAAGTAAGCGAATATTAAGGCAAAAAAGACAGAATGTGAACTGCACAGATGACATAGTGACTAATATTGGGTCGAAGTGAGCAAAAGAGAAGAAAATACAAAGAGAAGAGAAAGAAATTCGTTGAATGAGGATATCGAGGATGATGGATCAACAAGGAATACAGATCATGGAAAAATCAACAAATGGAAAAAGCCACTGTTGGATGCTTTGGAGCACCGCCCGAGAAGGAGGGAAAGATAGGCTGACGAAGCCTTGAAAATGTGGGTCAAGTTGACTTAGGGTTTTAGACACCTAGGGTTTTTGGTATCTAGGTTTTTGACACTTAGGTTTCAGCCTAAGGTTGTTGGTGAGTCATTCTAATGTATAAATAAGAACCTATATGAGGGAAGAGGGGTCATAAAAGGAGTCCTAAGTTTGTTATTGTTATGAGTGATTATTGTAGTGAGAGAGAGAGAGAAGCATTGAGCAGTGAGGGAAGCCTGGGTTGTAAGATCTTCAGCTGGGTGCAAAGATCAACCCTGCAACTGGGTGCATAGGGGGGGAATATAGAGAGAAAGAGAGAATATCTACTATCTAAGAGTGCAGATAAGAACTGTATGCTTTCATCTTAATATATTATAAAGAACAATTATGTTGATGTAGCCCTAGGGAGAGGGTGAACCACGTATATCTTGGTGTTCTGTGTGATTGATGTGGCGTTCTCTTGTTCTTGATATAGTGTTATTCCATTACTGTGTTAGATTTGACAAATAAATGTGCGAGGTAGGACTAGGTTGATAACTGACATCTAGAGGTTTTGTTGTTCTTGTTTTGGATACAATGTGCATTCCCTTGGTTGTAGACATCTATGTCCTGCAACACCCCATAGCTACTTTGGGTGAGACTGCATCTACCTCACAGGTGTTGTCAAAAGGGCCAATAGTTAGGGCTTGTTGGCTCGCTCTTAGAGTTGAACCCTTGGTCTGCCCCCATGCCAACAACGTGACCACTTCTTCAAACATTGGTTGAATAGGATGTGAGATGAAAAGTTCAAGAGATGCATCACCTCCCAAAATAAGGGTGGTGTCGGCTGAAGATTGCATCGAAATAACCACTAGTTGAACAGGATGCAGGAAAAAAAGGTCAAGAGATGAATCATCCCCTAAAGGAAGAGGGATGTCATTCAAATATTGCATCATCATGACCATTGTATCAGTCATTGGTGGAATAAGATGTGTGATAATAGGGACCAGAGACACTTTTCCCTTAAAAATGGGAGTGTGGTCAGTTGATGATTGCATCAGCATGATTGTCATGTCAATCAATGTAGAAATAAAGTGCAGAGAAACCATAGATGCCTTAGAACATGAAGGGCCTTTAGGTGAGCCCCACGCTTTAGGTATCCCAGTAGTAATAGGACACAAATGGGTAAGGTGACTTCCTTCACACGTCCTACAAAGGAATTTAAGCTTGCATCTGAGACGTCTAGGCCTTTCCATCATATGAATGCCCCTAGCATGACTAGCAGTGGCTGATGACATGCTCCCAACATGACTTACAGAGGCTAATAGAAAATATCCAACATGACTAGCAAAGGTCATTGATGAATCCCCAACATGTTTAGTATAGGTTGGTGATGCATATGCAGTATGACTAGTGATGACTAGACTTGTGCCCCCAACATGAATTCTAGTGGCTGGTTGTGCGTCATCAACATGAATTGCATAGTTCATCGATCAATCTCCAATGTGACTAGCAGAGGTTGGTTATGGACTTCCAGTATAACTGGCAATGACTGGACTATTGGAAATAGTGAATTGTGGCATTTGAGACCAAAGCCCAGGGAAAGATTGGTTTTGGGGAATTGTAGGCCAAGAAGGATCCTTGTTTACACCTTGTTCCTATTCGATAGGATATTATCCTCCTCCATACTGATTCATAAAGGGTTGTAAGGGCATTGACGCTAAGGAAGCTTCTTGCGAAGAGAAAGCAACATGACAAGGGTGAGGATACATGTTGCCCCCAGACAGAGGAACTTCGTGAGGGGGTTTGTCCATACTATAAAAATAACTCCCCCTGGATGAAACAATAGAGGATAGACAGAGCTTCGCCATGGGAAAAATGTTCATAGGAACCGACATAGCGAAAGAAGGATGAGTGGACGAAGTGAAATAAGTAGAATGATTTCCTTTTTTGGCACTTACTACTCACATATTGGATTCATAGGAAGGAATATTCCAACCTCCTACCGTAAGAGGTGTTTGAAGGATATGACTCCCACCAAACGGAGAGGGAGAATAAGGAGGCATCATGCCCCAAGACCCAAAACTTGTATTCTCATAAGAAGGCAAGACATAGGATGGCAAGTGCGAAGACATATCTAACATGCCATGAGAAAAATGATTAGAGACCTAAGGCATTGACTGAGTACCATAATTCTTCATACCATTATAAAAACAAAAGGACACGTCCCCATGATAGGAGTAGGCATCATGGGGTAGGTAGTAGTGAACAAAGGAGTCAAAGGAACTCCACAATCCATGATAAAGAGAATTCAGTATAAACTCTTAAGGCCAACTAGTAATAAAATAACACACCAAAAGTCAAACAACCAAAATGCATGTAAATGGGGTAAAGTGGATGAGTGGCCTTCCTCCCTAAAGAAGGTATGTCTCACCCAAGAGGGGCCTGAGACTCCCTGTTAAATATCGGAGGTAACAAAATCAGTTATTCAAATCCCCTTAGAGAGGTAATCCTCCATAATGGTTGTGTGTTGTCTGATCCTTATCTGACCTAGTTTACATGCAGAATAATCCCTACAAGTAACCTATGAGACACCTAAGTCAAGCAACTAATAAACCACTATATAATCGATGCACAGGGGAGAAGTCGTAAGTCATGTCCACTATATGGGTAGGGTAGCAAAGCCCGAAACCTTGAAAGAACCACCTATCATGGAGGTAAAGGTACTAACAATATCCCCAGATATGAATAGATCCCTAGAAATATCTTTGACGCTAGGAAGGTATCAGGGGGATATCCCTTCAACCAAATTCGTGCAACCTCATGATTAACTCTGGTGTGAGTAGAGCCTTCTGATCTTACCAATTATACAATGGATTTCTCCACTCCCTGAGTCAGACACATATGTTGATTTAATTTCCTTGGAGAAGTTTACTCACAAAATCCTATTCCAAGGAACTAAATTCTAGGCTAGTTTGTGCACCCTAGAAAATAAAATCGTTACTAATAAATTTTAAATTACAACATTGATTTTATGGCCATGATTACTCAAAAAGGTATGGTAATGAAAATCATGGTGTCATGACTCTGCAAGAAAAGTAAATATGAAAGTAATGAAAAGTCCTAACTTTAACTTTTGATGAATGATATACTCCTAAAAAACAATGCAATTTTCAAATTCAAATCTGCAATTCATAAGTAAAGATGAAATCTTTCACTATATGCACTAAGCTAATGATAGAGATTCAAAGACAAAAAATGCCAAGCAATAAAAAATTCCAATTTGTTTTTGTATTTTCAATATATCGAAACTGAAAATGCATGGACTGAAAAGTAACTTGATATATATCCCTACTGCGTATAAAAAAGAGACAACTCAAGAAGAATATCAAGCAATGAAACACCCAACCCAATGTACAAGGAAAATGAAAATGAAAAGATAAAGAGAAAGACTTCGCCCATAAATTCAACCAAAAGAGGGTTTCTTGTCATCCCATAGGCACTCAACAATCACTACAGAGACCTAAGAAGGCTCAACAAGCATCAAGTCCCACCCAAAAAACACCAGAACAAGCAAATATGCAAGGAAAATAGGTGTACACATCTGTTTGGGAAAACATAGCATATATACGCAATTTGCAATGAGACAGCTTGCATGTATACGCGACTGTCAAGGCAAAAGACTTGTATATGCTTTGAAACAAGGCCAGGCAAGGGGGAAAGGATGAAAACTCAGACCTAGAGTGAAAAAGAGCTTTCAAGGAATGTTACAACAAGAACCACAATAGAAATGAGAGCAACCTAAGGAGAAAATTACTTCAAACCCCAAGAAAGAATATTCATCCCCAGTATGGTCGTCAATTCTGTTATGAGGAAAATCTCTCTATGGCTAGAGTAAACTACAATAGAAAAGTATGAATGTAGAAATCTACTCTTTCTCGTAAACATGATATATAAACCAATGTGCAAATGAGATAAGAAAGATACCTACCTTGTCCAGATGTTTGATGATGTCGACCATTGAGCACTTTGACTCAAAGCTTTATACCTGCAACAAGTTATCAACAAACAAGAGAAGCAAGCATATAGTGATCATATAAAAGGTCAGCACATTGGATAGCATAATCCATTAATATACAAAACAAACATGCCCATGGATAATAACTCATATATTTTCAAGATATCAATTGGATGGGAAAGGATTATTTCTATTAATAAATGATCAGCACAACTGATAATATTACATACTTCTGTGTCGGCATGGTTTGAAACTGATAAACCAAGTTCTTTCCATCCGGGCCTCCACCACTTCAATCCTCCACCAAAGACAAGCTCATAGAAGGGAGACAATGAGGTTCTCCATCAATAAGGGAAGATATTGGGGGATGAACACTGTGTTCATACATAAAGAACAAAGGGATGCAAACTCAATATGAAGTAAATAATTTCTCTAGAGTAACTTTGCTCTCAAATTTGAATTCTCTCTCCTTTTCCATAGCTCGAAATTGGCTTCTTTATAGCCTTCAAAATGCAACTGAAAAGCCGAGTTGGAAATTTTCTAGTATATGGAATGCCAAGGATCAGAGATCTCCTATCATGACATGGAAAATCGACATTTAATTTTGATTTTCTAGCACACATCTCGATATACATGAGATGTAGTGGAGCACCTTGCGTATACGCTTGTTGTATAGGTTGCAGGATGCGTACAAGTGGAAAAATTTATATTTTTGTCTCTGGATTTATCAATTATGGAAAGTGAGTCTACATAGGGAAATGGAGTAATGCTCTCTCTGCAAGATTTCTTAGGGTAAGGAAAATCTTTCTCTAACAATGAGTAGAATCATGTATGTGTTTCTTCAGTAATGAAACATGGAAAACATTATGTGTCTTCAATGTGGGAGGAAGTGCTAGTATATATGATGTAGGTCCCACTCTATATAGAATCTCAAAGGGTCCACAATATCAAGGTTCCATCTTGTCACATATTCCCATTCTCAAGGAGATTTTCCCGGGTCTAACTTGGAGATACACATGATCCCCTGCCTTGAAATTTCTAGGAGTCATCTTTTTGTATGCATAACATTTTTGTCTATCCTGAGCTATTTTCAGGTTTTATTTTATCTGAATTACTTGTTGGTCCATTTCATTTAACATATCTAGTCTGATTGTAATTATGTCTATTGGGTTATTCCAAGTGATTGGAATATTGCATTGTCTACCATAGAGGGCCTCAAAAGGGCTCATCTTTAATGAATCTTGATAGCCATCGTTATAAGAAAAATCTACCAGTGGTAGGTAGTGTTCACACATATTAGGATGATGCATTACATGCATCCTTAACATGTCCTCTAACACTTGGTTTAACCTTTCTATCTGTCCATTAGTTTGAGGGTGATAGGTTGTACTGAATAGTGATTTAATTTCAAAATCAACAAATAGAGATTTCCAAAAGTTTGAAGTAAATTTTGTATCTCGGTCAGATATGATTTCTTTAGGCATGCCATGCAATCTAAATATTTCCTTCATAAAAATATTGGCAATATATATTGCCTTGCAAGTTAATTTGATTGTAATAAAGTGAGAAGCGTTGCTCAGTTTGTCCACAACTACCATGATGGTATCATTCTATTTGGTTGATTTTGGTAACCCTGTGATGAAATCCATGGAGATGGTTTCCTATTTCCATTTTGGGATTGGTAGGGATTACAACAACCCTGTTGGATGTCAGTGCTCTTCTTTAACCTATTGAAACTTTAGACATTTAGCTAAGTAATCAACTATGTTCTTTTTCAGTCTTGGCCAATAACATAGCTTCCTAGTGGTCGTGATCATTTTTTGATAACTAGGATGACCAGTATATGGTGTTTTGTGTATTTCATCCATTATGAACCTATTCAAGTCATCACAGTTTGGGATATACAACCTACTTTTATAATTTAGTAGGCCATCATCCAACATTTGATAACCCTCATACTTCAGCCCAATGGTCTCTTTCTATAAATATGATTTCACAGTCTGAAAAAATGCATTTGTTTCTTATGCACTTTTGACTCTCTCCTTGACATCTGATTCACAAGTGCTTACAACTGCAAAGTGAATCACTTTCATACTTCTACTAAGGGCATCAACCACCCTATTTTATTTTCCTTTGATATGTTTGATTTCAAAATCAAATTCACTAAGGAGAGCCATCCATCTAGCTTTTCTGGCATTGAGTTTTGCGTGATCAAACAAATATCTCAACACACTATGTTCTGTCATAAGCACAAATCTTCTACCTAGGAGGTAATCCTCCATATTTTTAAAGCATGTACTATGGAAACCAACTCTAGATTGTGGGTCACATAATTGATTTCATGCTCATTAAAGTTTTTGGATTCGTAGAAAATCACATGTTCTTCTTGCATAAGGACTTCTCTGATCCCTTCCTTGCAAGCATATGTACACACAAGTAATTCCTTGTTTCGGTCTGCAATATTCAACACTAAAATTAGAAGAACATTCATATTCTCTTAGAACTTGAATTACTAACTTGAGATGTTCTTCATGCTCTTCCATACTCTTAGAGTAGATTAGTATGTCATCAATGAAAAACAACAAAAATCTATCCAAGAAGTTGTTGAGTACATTATTCATTAAGCACATAAAAGTGGTTGGTGCGTTGGTAAGCCTAACTAGCACCACCACAAATTCATAGTGACCATATCTTGTACTAAAGGCTATCTTGTGGATATCTTCATCCTCAATTCAGACTTGATGATATCTATACCTCAAGAAAATCTTGGAGAAAGTTGGAGCACCCCTTAATTGGTCAAACAAGTCATCGATCTTTGGAAAGGGATACTTATTCTTAATGGTCATCTTATTGAGTTGTCTATAGTCTATGCACAACCTAAGGGTGTCATCCTTAGTTTTCACAAAAAAGGATGGTTCTCCCCATGGGGACACACTAGGATGAATGTATCCTTTGTCCAACATCTCCTTTAGCTGTAGTCTGACCTCAACTAGCTCTGGTGTACTCATTCTATAGGGCCTTCTAGACATTGGCACCGCTCCTGGTACAAGTTCTATCGAAAATTAAATATCTCTTCTTGGAGGTATGTTTGGTATCTCTTCTAGAAACACATATTTATACTCTCTTAATATGGGATGGTCTAATAGGCTTGGTTTATTGGACTCAACATATTTCAACACTTGTATTTCTTACAAAGGAAATCCTTTTATCCAGTACTTCTTCACTTGAAGGGATGGTATTTGTCTCACTGAGACATGCTTTTGAATCCCTTGTAGGTTTATTTTTCTCCCTTCTTCATCTTCACACTCCAAAGTTTTATTGTAACAATCCAACTTGGTTTTATGGGAAGACAACTAGTCCATGCCAATCAACAGGTCATAATATCCTTAAGGGATCATGTTTAAGGTGTCTTGGGTGGTTATTCCATTCATAATGAATTGGCATGTTGGTATGACCTCTCTTACCTTCCTTTTGGTTCTAGTGGCTAGTTGTACCAACCATGATTTAGCATGTTTTACTTGCTACAATTTTAATTTCTCAAATGTTTGAGGGGAAACATAACTGAGATTAGAACTAGGGTCAATTAAAATGGAAACTAGTTGTTTGGAAATTATACCTTCCATCTCCACCACTGAAGCTTGGTGGTCAGCTTGTCAATTATACAAGGTCGTATAGATTTGTGGAATGCTCCTAGACACATAAGTGATTGTGGTAGCCTCTTGGATGTTGTATACCCTCCTATTGTTTTGTTTCCTATGTGGATTGTCCCTCAATATATGCTCTTCTCCACAACCCCAACATTTCAAAGTCTCTCTCTTTGTGTTATGAGTCTTAATTGGAGCTGCTCCAAAGGGTTTATTACCACTCTGAGATGGAAAATTATATTGATATACACTTGTAGTAGGAAGGATCATCTTAGCACTTTTCCCATGGTCCTTAAATATTGAGGATTTAAACCCCTCTTCTTGAATCCTGAATTACTTTTATTCTTCTAGGCCTCACGAGGTTCTGTCTTATTCTTGAATTCTTCATAGCAATAACTTTCCTTCTGGATAGTATCTTCTAAGGTCTTTGGCTCATCAAATTCAATTATGTCCCAGAAGGACTGAGGCAGTCCACCAATGAATCATTGCATCTTTACCTTTTCATCCTTTATGTAGGGAACATACCTCATCAACTCAAGAAATTTGTTGATATATTCATCTATTGTGAGTTGTCCGATCTTGAGTTCATAGAAATCCTTGATCTTCCCATCAAAGTATTTCTTTGATAGATACTTATTCGTGAAGTATTTATCAAATTGTTTCCATGACAAGTCCTTCGCATGGATTCCTTTCACATTCTTAAGGTCTTCCCACCAAATGGAGGCCTTTCCATTCAGGTTGAAAATGACTATTCGAGCCTTTAAGTTTTTCAGAGTAGTCATGGAATTTGAAGTACTTCTTCAAGCCAAGTAGCCAAACTTCTGGTTCTTCCCCCATTTTAATATCTTTGTCAAATGTGGGTGGTTTGGATTTCTTAAACTCTTCAGGGTCATAGCTCTTGGAATGTTTCCTCTTCTTTCTTCTCCCTTGGGAATGTGAACTAGTCTTTCCACTAGAAGATTCCTGGGAGTTGTTAGTTTCTTCACCAGAGGATTCTTCCATTGAATGTCTCTTGGCTTCATGTTGGGCCTTCTTTGAGGTGTTCCTCCTTGTGTGGCCACTTTCAAGACCGTTATTTTGTATCTCAAGTGGAATTTGGGTTTTATTAGTATGATGTCTGCCCACATGACTGTCTGTTGGTCCATGTTGTAGCTGCCTTTGTATATCTGATAGGATTTGCAGTAGGACTATGTTAATTTCAGTTTTCTTTTCATGTTATTTTATCAAGCTTTCGTTGTCATCCTTACAACATTGTAATTATGTCATGTGGTTTCTTACAGTTTCAGCCAAATCTGGAGGGGTTTCCACCTCCCTCCTCTCATCAGATTCTTACTCTCTATTTTGGGAGGCTTCCCCCAATTCATGGTGTGTCACCATCCTACACGTTGTAGTTTTCCTGATGTCCACTGACCACTTAAGTTATGATAAAAAATTCTCGGTTAGTTAATTGTCTTACTAGTATATGAAATTCAAATCACATAGTTCAAACTTTTGAAACATATAACAATAACAGAAATTCTCATTCCTCTCTTTAGCAGTGGTTTTAAATAGGTCTCTTATGAATGGGCTAAAGTAAGGTATTATTCCCTAAAAGTTCTCTAACAAGATTTTAAGCGACTCATTCATGAACCAAAGCAGGCCAAGTGTTGTTTCCCTCTCTGATACAAATTTGTAACACACCCAACCCCTTAACGAGTTGTTTAAGGGATGGGGCATCAAAATTATGCTTTCTCTCCATTATTTATAAACCTCTTCTTAATGAATCCATCGTCATCTTCTCATCAGGATCTTTCCAAATACTATCGTCATGCTCAAAATCGATCTCTAGATCAAAATTTATGGCCCATTAAAGTTTCGGGGTATGAATCATATCTACATCAAGTCACTTCATTTCCACATGGCTCTTGCCACTTGTCTTCTTACTTGGTGTAGATGTGGCATCCACCACTTGCCCCTTTGTGTAACACATAATATTAAGGAAATTTGACGTTCAACACTTCAGAGTTGAACTCCCCTTTTCCCTTCTACGTGCCTATCCTCTGGAGTCCCTAAATCCCGAACTCTCGAAGGATCCTGAAACCTCGCCACATATCTCTCGCCTTCATCCCTTTCAGCTTATCTATGATACTAAACCCCAAAACTCTAGAGTTTTGAAGTCCCAGACTCCCGAAGGGTCCACCCTTACACGTGGTGGTGTATTAAATGCAGAGGTAAGGACAGGTGGGTCCCAAGTACTCCACCTGCTAATAAGAAAGAATATATGTGCCAGGGGGTGACACGTGGCAGGGAAGAGGTGAAGTGTGGCCCTATCAGTGGGTGACACATGTCACGTTATAATAGGCATACAAGGTCTACAAAAAACACATATTGAGGTGACACATGGCACGTCGGACGTGGGTCCATGTCACCCTAGGTGACGTCAGTGTGCCATGTCACTTTGGAGTGACAACCTTTCAATGCTCCTTAGATATCATGATTGAGAAGTGTCCACATATATCCATAGATCTACAGCCTTTGTTGCTTCACAACTTTGGCGTTCGGGGAATTTGCGGTGTGATTTCCTTGTTACTCCCGTAGTAGGGATTCACTAGAGTGCCTTACACTATTCTTTCACTAGTCAATTAGACGATAGAGAAGGGTACCGAAGAATCCCTAGATCCATGTCTCACATTAAATCATAACTCCAACATTTTTTTTTTTGGTGCTAAGACACCTCCATTCTCCCAAAGTGGTCATTGTTGGACTGACACCAGCGTAAATCTAATGGTCAGGGAAGCTCTCAAGTATTCTCAAATCTACAGCTCACATTTCTTCACAACTAGAAAGCGGGTCAGGGTTTAACGATGGGATCGATTAAGGGGTGACCGCCAACTGTCATTGAAACTCACTAGTAACCATACCAGAAGATTACCTTCTATTATTTTTTAGGGTTGTGAATTCATATGTCCTGGAGCTCCGAACTCCCAAAGTTTTGAAGTGAGAATAGCTTCATGCCTTTTGGGCCTAGCCAAGGGTCCCCAGGTCTTTCTCATACAGACCCTCTAATGGGTCTTAGGGCTGCACACCCACATATTCACCATGATTTAGTTATCCCGTGGTCATGAGTCCCCGGTCAGACTGACGACTGGTCTGAAGGAAGCACCTTCCATTCACTAGACTTACATTCTAAAGTAGAGAAAGGTATATCTTGACCAGTACAAGAATAGTAAACTTACACTTAGACTCGTTTACAGACCTATGTCTCATATCTCTCCAACTTCTAAGATGAAGAAAGAAAAATCCATTCAAAATCATGGGTTCATAGAAAAACCATAAGCGTTCGTACTTTAATCATACCATACAAATTTTGTCATAGACACATACATTCAACCATTATTTCAATTTTAATATACAGAGCATAAAAATACTTATCAGGAACCAAGAATTCGTGAAGCAACTGCTGATAGGTGTGCCTGTTTCCACCCAACTGAAGGCATAACCACTCCTAAATGGATTTACCACTGGCCATCCCCTAGCTAGACCATGATGCTCCGAGAGAGTCTCTTTCTTCTCGTTCAACGATAATCAGGGACGAAGGTTACTCCTCTCCTCCCACAGGACTTGGAAAAACAATTTTCTCTCTGCCAAGCAAGGGGGCATGCAATCTTCTCTGCAACCCCATTTATCAGCTTGGACAAAAAATGATACCAACGGCTTCTTGCACCCAGAACTATCTTCCCTTTCAATTCTCCCCCGAACCAGAGAGTTGCATGATCTCTTCTCTTCTTCACAATCCCCCTTTGCCCACGAGTTCATTTATTTTCTCTCCTTCCTCAGCACGATTGTGTGTGTATGAATCCCTAGCTCTTGGTCAGGTCAGGAATTCTTTCATATGGGTACTCTTTCCATCTCCTCATTAATTCTTGAGGAGGAATTCCCAACTACCAACTTGACTAGTAACTTATTTCTGGGTTAGAGGACTGTTCTGGGTCTAAGAAATCTAAATCCAGTAATGAATTCGTCTGGTGGGGGTCATCTCAACCATTTCTAGTTCCCTCACCTTCTCTCCCATAGCATCATGGTCTAGATTGTAAAACCCTCTCCTCAACAGTTATGCAACACTATCCATTTTATTTAATTACATAAAATATTTATATATTTACATTACCTTTTATAATAAAAAGGGCCATCGGTTCCTATGTCCACACATATTCAGTCTACCCATAGTCTATAGGAAGGTTATATTTATATTTACAAGATGGGGGAAACAGGGGTATCACAATCCCCTCCCCCTTAAAGGAACATCGTCCCCAATGTTCTAACTTCCTATGTGTTATGTATGTACATAAGTAAACAAAAATGGGTATGCATGTTTCATGGCATCCTCCATTTCCCATGTAGCCTCATCTGGACCAAAGTGTTTCCATTGCACCTTAACCTATGCAATAGTTTTGTTCCTGAGTGGGATTTCCTTCCTGTCTATTATGCATTGGGGATCTGGAAGGAATTCTTACTCTGGTTCTACCTGAATCACAGACCAATCAATTATATGATTAGAATCATGTATGTATTTCTTCAGTAATGAAACATGGAAAACATTATGTGCCTTTACTGAGGGAGGAAGTGCTAGTATATATGCTATAGGTCCCACTCTCTCCAGAATTTCAAAGGGTCAAAAATATCGAAGTTCCATATTAGCACAGGTTCCCATTCTCAAGGAGATTTTCCTGGGTCTAACTCAGAGATACACATGATCCACTGCTTTGAACTTTCTAGGAGTCCTCTTTCTGTCTGCATAACTTTTCTGTCTATCCTGAGCTATTTTCAGGTTTTGTTTTATCTATATTACTTTTTGTTCTATTTCCTTTAGCATATCTGGTCTGATTGTAATTCTTTCTACTGGGTTATTCCAACTGATTGAAATATTGCATTGTCTACCATAGAGGGCCTCAAAAGGGCTCATCTTTAATGACTCTTGATAACCATTGTTATAATAAAAATAAACCAATGGTAAGTAATCTTCCCACTTCTTGGGATGATGCATTACATGCATCCTTAACATTTCCTCTAACACTTGGTTTACCCTCTCTGTATGTCCATCAATTTGAGGGTGATAGGTTGTACTGAATAGAAATTTAGCTTCAAAACCAATAAATATAAATTTCCAAAAGTTTGAAGTAAATTGTGTATCTCAGACGGATATGATTTCTTTAGGCATGCCATGCAATCTAAATATTTCCTTCATAAAAATATTGGCAATATCTGTTTCCTTGCATGTTGATTTGACAAGAATAAAGTGAGCATCCTTGCTCAATTTGTCGACAACTACCATGATGACATCATTTTGTTTGGTTGATTTTGGTAACACTGTGATGAAATCCATGAAGATTGATTCCCATTTCCATTTTGGGACTGGTAGGGGTTGCAACAACCCTGCTGGATACCAGTGCTCTACTTTAACCTGTTGACACTCTGGACATTTAGCTAAGTAATCAACTATTTCCTTTTTCAATCTGGGCAAATAAAATAGCTTCCTAGTGGTCGTGATAATTTTCTAATAACCAGGATGACCAATATATGGTCTTTTGTGTAGTTCATCCACTATGAACATCTTCAAGTCATAACAATTTGGGATACACAACCTACTTTTGTAAGTTAACAAGCCATCATCCAACATTTGATAACCATCATACTTCAACCGGTGGGATCTTTCTCTAAATATGATTTCACAGTCTTGAAAAATGCATTTGTTTCTTATGCACTTTTGACTCTCTCCTTGACGTTTTATTCATAGGTGCTTACAACAGCCAAGTGAATCACTTTCATACTTCTACTAAGGGCATCAACCACCCTTTTTTATTTTTCCTTTGATATGCTCGATTTCAAAATCAAATTCACTGAGGAGAGTCATCCATCTATCTTGTCTGTCATTGAGTTTTGGTTGATCAATCAAATATCTCAACCCACTATGGTTTGTCATAAGAAAAAATATTCTAGCTAGGAGGTAATGTCTCCACATGTTTAAAGCATGTACTATGGGAGGCAACTCCAAATTGTGGGTTACATAATTGATTTCATGCTCATTCAATTTTCTAGATTCATAGCAAATCACATGTCCTTCTTGCATAAGGACTCTTCCGTGCCCTTCCTTGCAGGCATCTGTACACACAAGGAAGTCCTTGTTTGAGTCTATAGTAGTCAAAATAGGTGCATTGGTTAGAAGGTATTTAAGCTCTTGGAATCTCTCTTCACATTCTGATGTCCAAATGAATTTAACTCCCTTTTTCTGAAGGGAGGTGATTGGACAACTAATCTTGGAAAATCCTTTTATGAACTTTCCATAGTATCCTGCTAGGCTCATAAAGGATATAATATTAGATACATCTTTTAGGGTAGGCCAATCCATAATGGATTTGATCTTGTTAGGATCAACTCCCACTCCTTCAAAAATAACATGGTCCAAGTAATGGATTTGTTTATGGAAAACGTCACACTTACTAAACTTAACATAAAGCCAATGTTCTCTTAGCACTTGAAGTACTAAATTGAGATGTTCTTCATGCTCTTCCCTACTTTTAGAGTAGATTAAGATGTCATCAATGAAAACCAACACAAATTATCCAAGAACTTGTTGAGTACATTATTCATTAAGCACATAAAAGTGGTTGGTGCATTGGTAAGCCCAAATGACACCAATGTAAACCCAATTGACAAAATTTCCATTTACTCTTATGTTTGAAGGCCTTATAATTTGATTCAATGAGTATATTTACTAATCATGATAGGGAATATAGATTTTGTCTTGGACATGCATAAGCTTTATATTATTAATAGATTTGTTTTTGACAAAGTTTGATATATTTATAAAAAATGTATTAAAATGAAATATTTTTAAAATATAATTTATTTTTAAAACTTTTAAACAACTCAATATGAGAGAGATGTTCATGTAGCATAGCACATTAAAATAATAATAAAAATTAATAATCAATAATA
>ML785405.1:425023-463127 GCA_009831015.1 Picea engelmannii
CAAACCCATTTATGAGAAGGAAATGATGGAAATACTACATGCATTGAAGAAATGGCATCCTTACCTAATAGGTAGGCACTTCAAGGTCAAAACAGATCATGAGAGTCTTAAATACTTCTTGGAACAAAGACTATCTTTAGAAGAATAACAAAAATGGGTAACCAAGATATTGGGTTATGATTTTGAAATCGTCTATAAAAAGGGGAAGAAAAATGTTATGGTAGATGCACTCTCAAGAAAGGATGAAGATGTTGAGGCCTTTGTATATTCTATCTCAATCATCCAACCTGATTGGATAATAGAAGCAAGGGATGAATTGAAGAATGGAAAAAAAGTGTGGACTCTCATTCAAAGGTTGCAGTAGGATTCCAGTTCATCAGATACATTTACATGGAAAAATGATTCACTATGGTACAAATATCGCTTATATTTATGTAAGAACTCCCAACTCAAACAAAAGGTATTATTGGAATTGCACACCTCTCAAGTAGGAGGGCACTCGGGATTTTTGAAAACCTAATAGAGTCAAGAAGGATTTTTTTGGGATGGACTTAAAACTGATGTTCAAAGGTTTGTGGCAGAATGTTTGGTTTGCCAACAAAATAATGTGGAAACAATTAAGACCCAAGGTATTTTACAACCATTAGCCATACCAAGTCAGCACTGGGAGGAGGTTTCCATGGATATCATCACAAGGTTACCAAATTTTTAAGGAAAGAGTGTCATCATGGTGATTGTTGATAGACTGACCAAGTACACACACTTTTGTGCACTCTCTCATCCCTTCAAATCTAGTACAGTTGCCACTGCATTCATGGAGACAATTCAAAAGCTACATGGCAACCCAAATATTATTGTAAGTGACAGAGATCCCATCTTCACTGGACATTTTTGGCTAGAATTATTTTCTTGTTTGGGTACTCAATTGGCTCATAGGTTATCCTATCATCCTCAGTCTAATGGACAAACTGAGATAGTGAAAAAATGTTTGGAAGGCTACCTTCGTTGCTTTGTCTCTGATAAACAAACACAATGGTTCAAATGGTTACTCTTGATAGAATGGTGGTATAACACTTCCTTTCATACTGCAACAAAAATGAAACCATTTATGGCACTCTATGGATACCACCGTCCTTCCATCACTTCTTCTCTAAAATAAAAATCTAAGATTCAAGCAGTGGAAGATCACATCGAGCATCAACAACAAGTTCTCCAAATCTTAAAGGACAACCTGACCAGGGAATAGAATCGCATGAAACAACAAGCAGATCAACATCGTAGTGAAAGAATTTTTGAAGTAGGGGATTGGGTGTTTTTAAGACTACAACCATACAAAAAATGTCCCTCAAGGAAGCCAAGAAGGATAATAAATTATCACCAAAGTACTATGGCTCTTATAAGGTGTTGTAAAAGATTGGTACTATGGCATACAAATTGGAGTTGCCTACATATTCATGAGTACACCCAGTTTTCCATGTTTCATGCTTAAAGAAGCTTATAGGCAACAAGATCCCAGTTCAAACTATATTTCCAGAACTTGACGAGGAAGGAAAAATCATATTGGATCCTGATGCCATCACTGACACAAGAGCTCGCTAGCTGAGGAATATATCCATTTCAAAGTATCTCATTAAATGGAGGAAACTATCAGCTGAATATTCCACTTGGGAAGATGAGTCTTTTATACAGAAGCATCCAAAGTTACTCAAGTGTTACAGACAACACTTGTCTCAAGGGGAGGGGCATGTTAAGCCCTAATATTGGCTCATTACCCCTTAATTGGGGCATATTACATTAGTAATGTTATTTTATTTATGTTGGCTTTATTCCATTAGTTGTAATTATACCTCCTAGTCTCCTATATATACCAATGAGACATTTTCATTTGGAATCATCTTAGAATTGTACATTTATGTGGGCATAAGGAGGTTTCTCCCACAAAGAGGCTTATTATCTGAATTTTTCTATTTTTCAAGGCGTTGAGTACTTATTATGAGTTTTTTCTATGCTATATTGATATTTGGTTCTTAACAAAGAAGAAAAATAGGAAAAATAAATCTACCAATGCGCATGGGGATCCGCAAAAAAAAAACAATGTTGGTGGAGGAACTAAGGATAAGAAGAAGAATAGATACCCTTGCAATATTTTTGGAGACGATCATCCTACTCATTAGTGTCCCAAGATGGATGCAATTCATAGGTACTTTTCCTAGTAAAAGGATTTTGAGGAACCTACTATATTAACCCATGGATTTACTCCCTAACCACAACAAATGGTTGCTATAAATACTACCCCTCTACAAGGGTTCATGAAAGGTACCTCTCAGCTTGAGGGGTCATCCTTGAACAATCACATATTCATCTGTGACCATATGATATCTTTGCAAACTTGATCTTGTAACTATGAGATTCCTGAGGTTGGTCCTATGAATCAATATCAAGTGTCGTCTTCCTAGCTTGGTGGCCTCTCCAGATAGATAATCCATCATGAGACAATGCTTCACCCCCAACTACAACATTATGGAATATTTCAACAATGAGACAATGAGACATAATCCCATTGCACGAGCCACCCAAAACTACATCATTGTGAAATATTTGTCCTAGGAACCATGTGTCATGTTTTCTCTCGAAGTCCTACAAAACTGTCCGACGCGACATAAGGCATTGTTATCATCAATAGGTAAGGTTGACCCCTCAAAGTCCAATTTTATAGCATTTGACTTGGACCAAGTTCAGCATAGGCCCTCCCACCAAATTTCTTTTCAGATTCAAGTAATAGTCTATGAGAAAACAAGCTATCGAACGATTTCTAATGAAGGAGCCTCCACTTATATCATATCAATATCATGTTGGAAAGATATCGGCTCTCCAAATATTGATCCATCTAACACCATGATTAATGTGTAGTATTCCATATATAAAATAATATGTAGAACATAAATAATTATCTAGAAATGGCATAGAAATAATGATATAACCAGAACAATACCACAATAATACCAAAATAATACCAGAATAACACCAGAAAGAGCACTTTGATTATTGAGAGAAATATTCACTTTCCTCTTCAAGGGGGAAACTTCCAACAGATCAGAGCTCTATCACAATAATATCCAAGACAAGATTTCACATATCCTCTACTTTTGCTTATACTAAATCTATCTATCCAAAAGAACAATATAGAGAAAGATCCTTCTAGAAGTGGAAGCTTCTATTAGGTCTTCTTTCATTTGACTTATTCTTCCTTATTGTTAGGACTTATTAATATTGGCCTTTATTACATGGAATTATATTATTCTACCTACATGAGGGGTTAAGGAGGTTATGTCCCTAACATTCCCTCCCCCTTGAAGAACAAACTCATCCTCAAGGATTCATATGAGGGAATTGTTGTAGAATGGTGGTCGACTCCCAGGTGGCATCTTCTAGAGGTGTGTCTTTCCACTGAACTAATACTTCCTGGATGGTGCGCTGATGGATACGATGATCTCTTTGGGCCAAGACTGATTGTGTCTGCAACCATATGGATCATTCTTCATCCAACTTCAAAATACTAGTTTGAGTTTGACATTTAGTTACAATCACCTTCTTTAAGCATGAAACATGAAAAATGAATGGAGCTTCGACTGACTGGGTAGAGACAACTAATAGGCCATTGATCCCACATGATTGAGTACTGTATAAGGACCATAAATTTTGGGCACAAGTTTCGGATAGTGGTGATCTTTGAGGGAAGTTTTCTTATAAGTTTGTATTCAAAAAAATACCTAGCCCCCTTCAATAAAATGGCATTTGGAATGAACTTTATCTACTTGTTGCTTCATGCAATTTTGAGCCATGACCAAATTTTTTTTGAGAGAAAGAAGAATATCCTCCTAGACTGTAATATTTCTGTCAACCTCCTGAACCTTCAAGACTCCTGGCATATAGGAGAGAATCGATGGGGGATTTTGGACGTAGACTAGTTCAAAAGGAGTCATGCGAGTAGTTGTATGGTAAGATGTGTTGTACCATCATTCAACTAGGGGTATCCATTGAGTCCAACAATTTTTTCTCTCAGAAGAAAAACACCTCAAATATGTTTCCAAACACTTGTTGACAATTTTAGTTTGGCCATGTATATGAGGGTGATAGGTAGTGCTGAGATGAAATTGGGTGCCCTGTAGCTTGAACAACTCTTGCCAAAAATTGCTAGTGAAAGTGGGGTCTCTATCTGAGACAATAGAATTAGGCATGCGATGAAGCTTGAAGATATTATCCATGAATATTTGAGCCACTGTAGCAGTTGTGAATGGGTTTTGAAGAGAAAAAAAAATGAGCATGTTTGGAGAGACGATCGACTACCACCATGATGAATGACTTATTTCCTGATTTAGGTAAGCCTACAATAAAGTCCATAGAAATATTTTGCCAAATAACAAGGGGAATCAGAAGCAGTTGGAGTTTTCCCGGAGCTTTGACAGTTCCTCCCTTGTTGCATTGACAGACCTCACATTTAACCACAAATGTGTGGACTTCTTGTTTCATGCCCTCCCAGAAAAAATAACATTTGACCCTTTCATAGGTTTTGGTAAATTTGGAATTTACTGTTGTGGGTGAGGCATGAAGTTCATAAGTCACTGTGAATTTAAGTTGGTATTTCTTGCATAAATACAAAATTAATTTGTAGAGAAACTCTTTATTATGCCAAGAGTACCCTGGAGAAACTAAAGAATTGTGTTGCAATTGTTGGAGCAAGATATAAATTTTGGGGTCATGCAACCATTCCTGACGAACAACTTGGAGCCAATCTAGTACAATGAAGGAGAGGGAGAAAAGGGACCCATCTTCTTCAAATTTCTGGGAAAGAGCATCAACCACTACATCTTCCTTTCCCTTCTTGCAAATGATATCATAATCATAGCCAAATAACTTCGTCACCCATTTTTGTTGCATCAAGGATAAATTCGTTGTTCTAGGAAATACTTGAGACTCCGATGATCAATTTTGGTTTGGAATCGTTGACCCAATAAGTAAGGACTCCGATGATCAATTTTGGTTTGGAATCGTTGACACAATAAGTAAGGATGCCATAGATCCATAACATGCATAATATCTAACATTTCCTTTTCATAAATGGATTGGACATATTTCCCTCTGAAAGTTGTTTTCTAGTGAAGACCAAGGGCCTTCCATATTGCGTTAAGATAGCTTCAATTCCTTTCCCAGAGGCATCAAATTCCAATACAAATTTATTTGTGAAGTCTGGTAGTGCTAAGACAGGGGTCGATCACATAACTTATTTTAAGGTTTGGAAGGAATGATTCGAAACTGAAGTCCAAGTGAAAGGATTCTTTTTAAGGAGGGAAGTGAGAGGAGCTACAATGTTGCCATAATTCCGAACAAACTTCCGATAATAGCCCATTAAACCCAGGAAACCATGCAAGCTCTTAAGAGTTTTAGGGTGAGGCCAAGCTTTCATAGCTTCAATTTTAGTAACATCCACTCGGAAAACATCCTTTCCAACAATATGACCCAGGTATTCCACCTCTAAAGCACCAAAGGAACATTTAGATTGTTTGAGGAAAAGTTGGTGCTTAGAGAGGAGAAGGAGAAATTGATTCATATGGGAGAGATGACATGACCAAGTTTTACTATAGATGAGAATATCATCAAAGAAAAGTAAGACAAAATGACGGAGAAAAGGATGGAAGACATGATTCAAAAGACTTTGGAAAGTGGAAGGAGCATTACACAATCCAAAGTGCATTACCAAGAATTCATAATGACCCTCATGAGTGCAAAATGTCGTCTTGGGGATGTCTTCATTTCATATGGATCTGTTGGTCGCCAGAACATAAATCAAATTTGGTGAAGTACTGAGCACCATTAAATTCATCCAAGAGGTCATCAATGACAGGAATGGGGAATTTGTCTTTGATTGTGAGTTTGTTGAGGGCATAAAAATCAGGACACATGTGCCAAGTACCTTCTTTCTTGAGTACCATGACAACAGGGGAAGAAAAGGGGCTAGTACTGGGACATATAACATTGACTTCAAGTAATTCATGAAATTTTTTCTCAATTTCATTCTTCTAGGAAAAGGGATGACGATAAGGCCAAACATTGGGAGGAAGACTACCAGGGATGAGAGCGATGGAATTATCATGGACTCCATGGGAAGGGTTAAGTTATTTGGGGGTCATAAAAACAAATTGGTGGTGGGAGATGATAGATTGGATGTCAGGATGCAAATAAGGTCTCTCAACAACATGAATGTAGTGGAGTTGGGCTCTAATTCTTGAATGAATTTTTTTGAGGATATTTTCCATGCGATGGGAACTGATGATCTCAGGGGATTCTGTTGTGGTGCCTTGGAACTTATACTGTTGTCCCTCCTATTGGAATTGCATGGTTAATTCCTTAAAATCCATGAAAATGGGGTCGAGAGTGTGTAACCATTCTGAACCGAGAACAATGCCACAACCACCCATGTCTATAGAAAACATATGGGATTTTAGGTGATACAAACCAATTTGGAGTCACATATTTTCACATCGTCCCCCATATTTCATGGAACCACCATTGGAAATCGTGATTTGAAAAATATTCACTGCATGGATGTAACAATTGACTTCTTGGGCAATGTAGCGATGAATAAAGTTTTGGGTGTTACCATTGTCCACAAGGATGATGACTTTCCTATTTTTGAAGTAACCCATTAATTTGAGAGTCTAGGGAGAAGAGAATATAGTGAGGGCATTAAGTGAAATCACTAATTCAACTTTGGGTGGGTCAGAGGGTGGGGTGAGGTCATATGGCAATGGTAGTTCCTCTAGAGGAAGAAGAACAACATCTTCTTCAGAAATATCCTCAGTCACAACCATAAAAATATTTTGTTACTCACACTTGTTCTCAGGAAAATATTTTTCATCATAATTATAACAAAGACCCTTGAGTTTACATTCAACCATTTCATCCCTGGTTAATTTCTGGATCTTGAGGGGAGTTGCAGAAGGGGAAAAATGGGTGGGTTTAGGGCAAGGAGGAAAGGATATTTTTTGGGTGTGGGAGGACACAATCTGTTGGGCTTCCTTGGCTCATTAAGTAGCTTCCAACTAAGTATGGGGGCATGCCATGAGAAAATGGGAACGAATTTCATCTTTGAAGCCACTAATAAAGCATTCCCTAAATAAAGCATCTGACATGCCCTCTATTCTGAAGGACACATGCTCAAATGAAACAATAAAGTCTTCCACTGTCCAAGATTTCCTTAACTTGGTCAAACGACCTAAATGGTGGGTGTCAAAGTCAAAGTGATCATAGAGTTTGGCCACAAACTGTGTCCAAGCAAGATACCCTTGGCATGATTTTTTTCACCATTTCTACCATTGTCATCGTTCCGGATCCAAATGTAGGACACCATAATGAAACTTGGATAAATCATCAGTAATGCCATGAAAAGAGAAATAATGTTCCATTTGGGTGACCCATCCTGTAGGATCTGATCCATCAAATTTTTTCACCTCAATTCTAGGAGGGTGGAGGTCTTGGAAAAAGTGGTTAGTATGAGGGCCTTGGTTATGGGAAGAGTCATGGTCATCCTGATAAAATGGTTGTTCAAAAAAGTAAGGGTTCTAGGAATGGCCTAGGAAGTGGTCTCTAAGGTCTTTGATGTAGGAGCATTACTCCTTAAGGTATTTGTTGTGGGAACATTGTTCCCGAAGGTCTTTGATGTGGGAATAATGGTCCTTGAGGACCTCAATAGTTGAATTGATGGAGCTAAGGTTGGAATTAAGCTTCCTGAAGAAATCCTTGTTTTGGTGGTTGTTAGAAATCAAGGCATTGTGGTGTTGGGCTCGTGTGGTAGTCATTTGGACAAAGGAGCAGGAAAATGGTATAGGGGAACAAAATGGGTCTGGAGGGGTGAGTGGGACCATAGAAAAAAAAGGGTGTCAAATGATAGGTATCACTGCAATCATGGAAAAAAGGGGAATCCAAAGGCATAGAAGACAAATAACGGTCTCAGAGATAGGTCGGTTCCACAAAAAAATTGTGTTAAAAATGATAGGTATCACTAGAATCGAGGCGAAGAGAGGAACCTAGTGGGATAGGTCCCAACAAAGTGTGCTGGTGGGACCACTTTTTTTTTTTTTTTAAGAACTTCTATAGATTTATACTTTGACCTGAATAATAATGTAGTGATGAAATGCCCAAATGCTTAACAGGAAGAAATGTGTAGTAATTTCTCAACCCAAGTGCAGGAGACAGTTGCACGACAATAGATCTTGTATGTTCTATTTTTGTTTCCATCCCAAGAGTTAGGGTATTCAAGGGTTCTACAGACAAGAGTTTTCCTTGTGCTATAGCTCTCTGATATACATGGGGGGTCCAACAGTTCTACTCAGCCCAATATCTCAGGGAATCAACTAAGGAGGCTAGACCATACCCTTAGTTGTACTACCCGACTACCCAAGTACTAGAGAGTATCTTCCCGAGTGTTGTTCTTTGTGGCACTATAGAATTCAGGCAGCTAATCAATTTATCTATGTATGGATTCAGGAGATCTAGGTTGATCTATATACAGGTGTTTTCTGATGTGCTCCCACTCGAAGGGGTACCAACAGGGGTTACAAGGGTGGCCAACAGATGTGCACTTGAGTACCAATTGTATTTAATTTATGTATGAATCCCTGACCGCGGGTTTATTCATGCAACAAAAGATATTTGTATCTTTCAGACGCCAGAATACATCTCTACCCTGGAAAAAAAAATTAACCCACATTGTTTCTATCAAGGAAGGTGATCTGATACCACTTGTAGTATTCCGGATATAAAATAGTATGTAGAACAAAAATAATTAACTATAAATGGCATAGAAACAATGATATAACCAAAAAAATACCACAATAATACTAGAATATCACTAGAAAGAGAACTTTGATTACTGAGAGAAATGATCACTTGCCCCTTTGAGGGGGCAACCTCCAACAGAGAAGATTTCTATCACAATAATATCCAAGACAATATTTCTCATACCCTCTACTTCTATTTATCCTAAATCTATCTATCCAAAAGAACAATATAGAGGAAGATCCTTCTAGAAGTGAAAGCTTCTATTAGGTCTTCTTAGATTTGACTTATTCTTCCTTATTGGCAGGCATTATTAATATTGGCCTTTATTACATGGAATTATATTATTCTACCTACGTGAGGGGTTAGGGAGGTTATGTCCCTAACATAATGTGTTTGATGGAAACATGTTTTGGCCTCGTGGAATCATCATCACATTTCCCATCAAGTTAGGTAGTAAGATTGCTTTTGTGGAAGTTGAAGTGGTCGATGCCCCTTCAGAGTACAATATGCTACTTGGGTGCAATTATTTCTATGATATGATGGCGATAGTCTTGTTAGTATTTCACATCCTTCACTTTCCTAATCAAGGGAATATCATGATCATTGATCAACTTGCATACCACATGCCTAACCTTAAGACCAATTTGGGCTCAAATGTGCCCTCTTTCTACCATGCCCTTCCAAAAATGTGGCTCCTATTAATATGATCTTTTTTGGTTCCAGTAGATACCTTGGGTAGTACCCTGTCGTAAGGAAGTAATGTCTTAAAGATCTCATAGGACACTCATAGTGGTCAAGATTACATCATCAATGATCCCATTGGTGCTAGTTGACACTAGTCAAACAATCCATTATAATATGGAGTATGATTAGCCACTCTACCCAAAAGGGTTGTTGACTCTCCATGTTCACATGAATTCCTCAATTTCAAGCTAAATTTTTAAGAGGCTATCTTGGAATTCATGGCTTCCATTGACAAGCCAAAGAAATATGTGACGCATCAATTATCCATTCTTCTTGACTAGGAATGAATGAGGATTAACATGATGAGTTTATACCCAGGACATTTGATGGGGCATCCAGTGAAGTTCCTAGTCTATACCTTTTTTATCCTCAGATATCGTTTTTGGAACTTTCCACCAAATTATATGGTCTCCATTATACCAGATATCAAAATGTCATACCTCATTCATGTGTTGATGAGAATCAATAAGGAGCTACAATATCTCATGAGACTACTCACAATGAGTCTCTTCATATGAAAAAATGTGATTCCATGTGGCGTCACCCATGCATGGTGTGCCACATGGTGCTAACAATGGCCCATAAGTTCATCGGTGATGATAAAGATCCTTGGAGGGATCCTAGCAATGGGATCCACTCTATGTATGCTACAATTTGTGTACTTCATTGTACATAATGGAATTTTTATCTTGCGTGGTGTGAGTGTTTTTTGTTTTTTACATGTGGATTTATTTGTGTTATCACTAAAAATTTCTAACATCAATACAAGCAATGGTTGAAGAAAATACCAGCACAACATATTAATCAACATACCTCAATCATTTACAGAACCTATTCATCAAGCAAAACTACGCAAATAGTCATTGATTTTCAGTGTAGTCTCCGCAAATATTGCTTGTGCACATATACATAAGCCAAAACAATGTTGAATGGAAAAGATGTGCAGTCTATGTAGATTTATCCAAAATAACCCGCGCTAATGTGGAAATGACACATTAATGCAATTGGTCGGGCCTCAACCACTTCCAAGTCGAAGTGTACCATGATAAGACTCCAAAATCGGCCTGAAATATTGCCTTTGGGTTACGAAAATGATGGGAATTACCTTCAAAGTGATCCCATTCACACTACAATGAAGTTATGAAAAATCTTGCATTGGTCCTATAAATACATGACCAAGGTATGCAAACAAAAGGAAGAATTTTGAGTATTGTTATTCTATTCATTTGGTTTTAAAGAAGCCATGTTTCTCTTAGAGATACTTGAGCATTCATATCAAGTGCTATACTTCTCTCCTTTTGAGAATTTTTACAACCAAGTCTTCACCACTGTATTTCCATTGTTAGAAGAAGAGAGCTTTGTATTTGGGGGATTCAATATCCTTTCCAAGGAGGAAGACAAGAATCATAAGTTTCCATACTTCTCCTAGGTGTTATCAATTCGAAGATCAGTACTAGTGGCACCCATTCCTTGTGTCTCTTTCATACATCCATTTGAAATTTTTATATGCTTAGTTTAGTTTCTATTTCTTTGTTATTTCTTTTCTTGTGTTCTCTTTAGTTGAACCACTTATCAACTAACCAAATTTTGTATTGTCTTGATGGACTAACTAAGAAACTAAGATATTTTTTTTCTCACCCAAGAGGCAAAACAAGCATGACATATTGACAACCATACTCAGGATTTGGATCCAATTCCTCCCCAATTAGGCTATTAAATATTTCTTTCTCACCTATTTGAGTTTGCAGGGATAAAAAATGGCGTAGTGTAACCCTCACCTGCAACAATTGAGCCTATAATCAAGAGAACTCAATTCAAATTTATGTCCCACCATTTCTCTATGTTTGCATGGGTTCAAGAATATCATATGCGTAGACCACACAAAATTACTCTTTCCCATTGATTGTAAAGATTTAAAAGATAGTTTGACCAAATAGTTTTAGGTTTATTTTTCATCACTTTGTAACACCATAAAAGTAGACTTAGAGTTTTTTCTTGTACTAGTACTTAGCCACACATAGACATCTAAAGGGATGAAAAAGAACCATATCATCTTTCCCTTTATTTGTTACCATATGGATGTCTTAGTATATCATTTTAACTTCAAATTTAATGTTTTCATTTACAAATAATCACACTAAATCAAGACTAGGAGAATATTTTGATATCTGTGAGTATTCTCTTTCCCATGCACCTTTGAGTGATCTGGAGGAATCGGAAAAAGGGCCTCTTAAAGAAACTCCATCTCCCTTTAATCAATCAAACAAGTAAGAGAGTCCAATACCTATTAGTTTAGTTTTTAGGAGAGGCCAATACCTCTTAGTTTGATTTTTTGAAACACAATATTAAAGGATTTGTAAGGGCCCATACATGCCCACATGTTTGCAATCTTAGGATAGTTTCAATATTTTTAAAGAAAGAAAAACAACCTAGGAAGGTTAAAGGATTTGAAAGGGCCCATACATTCCCACATGTATACAATCTAGGAAGAGTTTCAAAGATTTCTTAGATTAGATAACATTCTAGGAAGTTTAAAGGATCAATAATAAGGACACACGTGTTCACCATGTTAGTAATCTAGGGATTTTAAAATTTTGCAAGGATTATCATCAAACATTCAATAAGTTATATTTAATCAAAATTTGTAAATAATGAAGCGATGTCCACATGTTAAAATTTTGATCACTAAATTATTGAAAATCATTGTTGGAACCACCACTTCTTGCACATAAGAGCACCTCACCACACACTTAAAATTTCTATCGTACACTTGGAGTCATATATTCTCTTCTCCCCATGCTCAAAAGTGTTCTCAAAGAATTATAAACACTTCACATATCTTTGAAAATTTTCCACACCATTTTAATCAATGAGGTTGGTTCATGACCCCAATCTCACAACCTATCTCAAATCCTAAAATAAACCATTAAGCAACTCATGTTTAACCTCCACAGGAGGAGCACAAAACAAATTTTTAGTCTAAGTTAATATCTCGGGGATATGCATCCTAATAAATCCCCATTATAATTTATCATTGAAACTTAGAAGTTATGAAATAGGATACTGAAATCCTAAAAAACAAACATTATTACATTATAAGGTAGGGGGATACCAGTGAAGGGTCAAAGGCCGAGGTCTGGTTTTTCTGTGCATGCCTCCTAGAGTCACCCAAATCTTGGAAAGAATCTATTTCATGACCCATTTCTTAGGATGAAAATCTAAATGTCGTGCTTGATCAAGGTAGTTTACTTTCCAAATCTAGTTTTTTTCCACCTAGGTGGTGGTTGTGGGATGCAATCACACGTCAATAATATTTTGAACGATTGTTGGGAAATATCACTAGTACTTTTAGGATATGCCCCTTTCACCCCTCACTATAACTAATTGTTTATACCTTCACTAGTTCCTCTTCCAGTGGGTTCACACCCCATTATTGAGTGCTTTTGGAAGGCCCAATGATTTTTGAGAGGAAGGATGATAGTTATTTTAGGACACATGCAATTTATTTTATTCCCACACACGAATAAACCCCAAAACATCTTAAATTGTTTAGTTGTTTTATGTATGATTTCCACTATTGATTACATACATCTTTAAATAACATTGTTGAGATATTCTAAATTCATCCAAAGCACTTGTTTCTCTCACTATCACTCGCTCATAGTTATATCTAGTCTATGATCATAGGGAAAGAACATAATCCCCATAATTATAGATGCCTGAGAAACCTACCTCAAATATTGGGTAGCATCCCTAATTTGGTTGACACATCATCTCAACCATCACATACACTAGTGAGAACAACTGTTTAGGATCAAATTTTATTGGTTCCATCTTGCTCGACACCAATATCCAAAACAATCCACCCACTAGTCCTCCATCACAAGGAGGTGGAGCTCAAACTTTGTCACAAGGTACAAGATCCCAACCATCCTCGCAAGGAAATACTTCTCAACCACAGCACAACATGGCTAGAAAACCTCTCACCATGCCATATTTGGCATCTCTCAACATCTTGGATTTGACCAAATTAATGAATGACCCAATATTACATGATCTCACTTGGTCCAACATGCCTACCAAATTAACTTCCGACATCCCAAAACTTGAAGGTAAGCTAGGGAAAGACCCAACCAACCAAATTATGTCCTTTCACTTGTGGTGTTCTTCCAACACTATCATGGAGGATTCTATTCATTTGATATTGTTCCAACGAACACTTACTGACCCATCTACCAAATCGTATGTGGATGAGAAATCAAGGTCCCACACAACCTTCGAATCATTGGAAAAATAATTCTTATTTTTTTTCCAACTTCCTGTCCATCATGGAAGTGGTTTGAAAATTATTTCAGAATTTAAACAAACCAAAACCACCCATATCATTTATCATATTCATGAGTGGTGCCAGAGAAGAAGAATTTGCAAAGATGATACCACCCCCCAACAATAGCTAGATTGGTTCCTCAAATTTATAGTTCATGTCATTGCCAAAGATGTGGCTACAACATTTCCTCAAGTTGAATATGAAGCCATCACAAAGGCCCAATATATTTATCTCATTTACTCCCAATAAAGGTACTTATACTCTGTATTTCTATATGCTCCTCGTCCTCTCCCCTTTGGTCAATACAAACCTATATCATCACATTCCACAGATGAATTGATCAGGTCCATGGTCCATTTTCACCCATATGCTCAATCGGTACCCATGTTTGGGGGAAAACAATACCATTCAACCATACGAGAGGAAACTCATACTATCCTTCTTCCACCCCTCAAACCCCTTTTATATCCCTTCCTACTCCCTTAATGGGTGAGCATGTACCTGTACCTCCAGCCAACCTAATCCATGTACCACTTCCAAGTCTTCCACCTACCACATCATATAAATCCATTAATGGGGGTGACACATCCACCTCATACCCACAATACAGAGTCCCCACACAAGGTAATCCATATTACCTATTCCCTGTTCCCCCTCAACCTATTGCACCACCACATGGAACGCAATAGAAAGGTGTGAAATTTATTCAACCTTATCTTATTCAACAAGTCCAAGACTTTCAATAGTTGAATACAACCAACCCACCTAATCAATCCAATAACAAAAAAAAGTGAAAGAAAAAAATTAATTCCAATGAAGGGCATGTGGGGAAACCCTCCACAACAAAACACCCCAATAGGGGGAAACTAGAACCATGGTAGCCAAAATCTGTAAGGGGGAAATAACAAAATCCATCCACACCAAGGAAAAAATAACAACCTCATGACTAATTTTCCTTGTACGTTATGTGGTGAATATGGGCATTACACCCACCACTGCCCTCGGATTTTCGATTAAAAATGGATGAAAGAATCCATGAATCCACCCAGGCCCCATAACCCATGGGGACCAACATAAGTCCCTCAGAACTATATACAACCACAAACCCCTGCAATCCTACAATATGTGATTCCCCACAAAGGAGTCATCAATACTAAGACATAGTAAGTGCCCTCATCCCCACAATAGTTTGGGAAGTACCCCAACCCAGGTCACACTCAACAAGGGAATCCATCCAAGCGTAATATTCTTCTCACACAAGAAGAAATCCTCCTACAAACTCGCGGTCGTTAGTACGACATGCCTCCTGACTCAAATATTACCACCTCGGACTCACCCCAATTACCTAAAGGGAAACCTTTGGTAATACTTCCTCCTAACATAGAATCAACCATATCCATACCTCGTGCACCTTTCCATAGGAATGTGCACCAACCCTATGCTAGGTAAACACACAACTATATCTTGATCGACAATTTGGCTCAATTCCCAATTGCTATGTCAGTATCAGAGGTTCTCCAAACATGCCCTTCATAGAGAAAGGAATTTATCTCACAATTAGGGGCATTCAACCCATCAAACACCCATCTGAAAACATTTGATTTGGATAATTCCAAACCATGCCTTCCCTCATTAGTGCATTTCCAAATCTTGTTCAAAATCCAAAACATAACCATACATCGATGTATCATCGATGAAGGGGAATATACATGTATTATGTCCAAAACTATATGGAAACAATTTGTATCACTGAAGTTCATCCCTTCAGCCATTACTCTTTGAGGATATGATGGAATCCCATCACAACCTAAAGTCCTCTACTAGAATGCACTAGTTGAACTAGGGGGGAAAATGATTATCATCGACATCGAATTCATCGATGCCCAATTGGATTACAACATCATATTTGGATGAAAATATATGTACACCATGAATTTCTTCACCTCTTCCATGTTTTTCACCATGATCTTCCCTCAGAATGAGAATATGGCCACCATTTACCAGCTAACACACTATGAAGCCAATCAGTCGGGTCAAATATACAACATCCTCCCTGTCATTCAAGATAGCTTTGACCTCTCACCTGTCATCAAAGTCAGACTAGAAATTTTTCAAGATCCATCATTTATGGGTGCTTACCAAGGTGTATCCCCTCCTACTCTCCCACCTACTAGTACCCCTTAATTCTATGTAGTTACATCAGATGGTGTGGAGATTCCTGATGATCCTCCTCTTGAAGGCTCCATACCATCGTCCTTCATGGAGGCATCTATGTCACAAACAATCCCTGAGGAGATTACTTCAGAGTCCCATCCGAATGAACCACCACTCCAATCCACCCCACCTATGGTTGATAAAATTCTTATTTGGAAAACGATCCCTCAGGCCATAACCCAAATATAATTCTTTTACCCACCACCAAGGGTCGCAACATATCAAGTAGTAATTACTCTTAAATTTCCAAACATATTTCTTTCCATCCAGGTTTGGTATCTCAACCCACCATCTATGTTATGAGTCCCATCCATTCCACCTCAACCATAGGTCTTGCCTATGCAAGCGATGGTTAAAATGCCAAATATTCCAAATGGTCACACAATTGGGGGAAATGATACCAACAAAAGGGGCACCAAGAAGAAAAATAAGTCTATGCTTCCCTCCCAATCTCAGGTCCAGCCACCATGTACACTTTATGCATCAATTGAACACCCAACCAATATCTACCTTACCTTAACTTAATTATGCAATATAATTTATCTCCCAAATGCAAAGCCATTACATTCAATGCTAATAGTGGCAACCATAACCATGGAACCTTCATCATGTCAACAGAATGGTCTTCGTACCAAATTTGCATGCAACATATGCTCATAGTGTGTCCATTATACCCATCATTGTCAATCTCTCCCTAATTTGGCGAGATACTCTAGCGGCGATGCAACAAAAAACATTTATTGAACCCTCTCAATTACCCCCCATCATTGCTAACATTTTTGGCATCCATTACATCTCCATGTTATTAAATGAACAAATGAGATTCCCTTTCACATTATGTGATCAGTTGGACCATTTTACATTTATGTTGCCCCTCAATATTTATTCCATGGATCGACAAATGGATTTTCTTCACCTCCACAAGTATGCCACCCCACATTCCCCTTGAGCCCATACCTTTTATCTCTGGCTCCCTTAGCCATACTTATCTCACAACTATTAGAATATTTCTTGCCAAACCCACCCAATTCCCCTGTAAGTCCTGTCCATGATATTATTCCTCCCCCCTTCCTACATGACCCACATATGTGTATGAATATATGGTGCATTTATTATAGTGAATCCCCCTCCTCTCCTACCAAAGGTCCCCTTACCAGAAAAGGAAAAAATGACTACCCATCTTGATCTTCTGAGCCTTCAATAGACAACAATATCATCACCAACTCGAATCATACTTCGAGCACCATCATGTCCCACCCACCTGCTCAAACCTATGATGACCCATTATATTTATTCCTATTTCAATATGATGAAGATATATTAGAGGCCATGATAGCACAAGATTGTCATTGGGATTCCATGCATCACTAATCTTTCTTCTTATCCCAAAAAGAATTTCAACCACTCTTAGATACTCATGTATGTGCAATTGAAACCAAATATTTTATCCCCTCTGGACATGTGGAATGGTTCAAAAAATCAATCCTCGTACCTGATGACTTTGAATAAGGGAATATGGCCAAAATCTCCCCTACCATCAAAATAAACATCTCATTTAAACCTGGCATCATCAAAGAGATCATCTTCGACCCTGTCTATTCGCCATAAGAGATCACAACTTTCAAGTCCTCCTTTGAGGAATTTTGGGATGTTTTTGCGTTTTCATACACAAAAATTCCTAAATTATATCCCACCATTGTTGAACATTGTATTGACACATAGTATGACGTTGCCCCCATTCATCATAATAAGCAAAATTTACACCCTTCAAAGGCCATGTCTATTAAATTTGATATCGATAAATTATGTGCTACTAGGTTCATATAACCTATTGCATATACTTCATGGGTCTCAAAACCTATTCCAGTAAAAAAAAACATAGGGTGTTATTCATTTATGAACTGATTTTTGGGAGCTTAATCAATCCTGTCCCAAGGATAATTTCCCAACACCCTTCCTCAACTAGGTTATCAATGCATGTGTCAGTCACATAGTATTTTCATTAATGGATGGTTTCTTTGGCTACAATCAAATTCAAATTTGCCAAACAAATCAATACAAAACTATGTTCACCACCCCATGGGGTACCTTCACCTATCACATCATGCCCTTTGGGATAAAAAACATGGGTGCCACTTTTCAACGAGCCATGATATACTCTTTTCATGATATCTCCCATATCATCCTCACTTACCTAGATGATCTCATCACTCACTCCAAGAAGTGATCACAACACTTAGAGGACTTTTGGCGTGTCTCTCAACTCGTGAAAGTACAAACGATTTGGAATTGTGGGCCCCACATCCATATATATTCCCCTTCCCAAATGTTTAGCCCTTTATTCCGGAGCCCACATGTAATATTCCCAAGTTGATCTGCTTGGAAAGTATTAGAATTTTTTGTTTTCAGGATGTGGTATTTTGTCAAACAATTTGCATGCTTTTTATTATTTCAGATGCACTAGGGTTTATTTTTTTATTCTTACAACAAGTAAATGGTTTAAAGGAAAGAAATGATTTATAATAACAAGATACAAATAGAAATAACACAAGAGAATAGCCACAAAACTTCAGATATATATTTTATTTAATATAAGCCAACCTAAGTATAATAGAAGAACATATCTAGAATAGAAACTGAAGAATGATAGATGTGGCTGATTAACACCTCCAAAATACAGTTTAAGAGGGATATAGGTCCTCCTAATCCTCCAATATATGCATGCAAAGAATGGCAAGATCAATCTCTTTCCCTTCCTCCAAAATGATGAAACTCCCTTCTGAGTTGTGCCCTCACTGGATGTAGTGCACCCTAGCAATTTGCATGGGTGGATAAAGCCCCCAAACTCCAAATAATAGATTATAACCTATATAGATGATGATTTTTATCTCTAGTGAATAGTTTCTCCTACTATAGAGAATCAAGATGACTAAAAATCATTAGATCTATAACCTCAAGTGCGCCCTTCTGCAAGAGTTTCTCCCAACTATGAAAATCAATAACTATGGGGCATGAGAACCCCCAATAATACCAGTCACTCCAAGGATGATAAATACTCTTAAACCAATATCTTCTCCATATCTAACACCTTGGAGCCAAATCAAACTTCTTTCCCTTAAGCAGTGTGCCCTTTCTCTGGAGAAATTCTACAATGGTGTGCCCTCCTTCACAACTGATGGTTGGAATGATTCTAAACTGAATAGAATGGTGAGGGTGGAATCATTCACCAACTTGGCCAATAATGGATAAGGAACAAAGGAATATTTCACATCCTTTCTGATCTCTAGGATTTGTTCACTAAAAAACCCTCAAGATGCTCAAGTTGTAGAGATCAAAGATGCAAGTGAAAAATGATTAAGAATGGATGAGTGAGTCACCCTCATCCCCTTTTATCCCATATTATAATTATCACTTAAATTATTATTCAAGCTTTCTAAATTTTTTTTCTCCAATTAATTCATAAATCCATTTTACCTTTTTCTCCTAAATCCTTGTCACCCGTTTAAATTAACTTTAATTATTTGGTGATCCCCTTTTTACCCTCTTAGTCCCCCTTTTCCCAATGAGACAATATCCTAGGGGAAAAAACTAGGCTAATAAGTCCCCCATGGTCACTATCACATGGAAGGGGTCATTACAGTCTCCCCTGCTTGAAATTGCTTTCCCGGAAGAAATTATGAACCTAGATGCTACAAAAAATGTTCATCCTCCCAAGTGGTGTCATGTATTGGAAACATTTTCCATTTGATAAAATACTCCTTGATACTCTTGTTTCTTAGATTCTTCTCCCTCATCTCCAATATCTCCTATTGTATCAAGATCATCTTCCCTTCCTCATCAACTGGTGGAAACTCTTCATTACTAGTAACATGTTTCCCCAATGCTCTCTTTAGACATGACACATTAAATACATTATGAATCTTTCTCCAAAGTGGTAACTCTAGCTCACATGGAACTACTCTCACCTTTCTGCTCGCCCTATATGACCCATAAAAATGGGGCTTGAGCTTCTCAACACCGCTTTTCTTTATGGATTCCTATCGCTATGGTTGGAACTTTAGGAAGACCAAGTATCCCACCTCAAAACTACATTCGACTTTATGTTTATTTGCATTAAACTTATGTTGGTTTTGGGCCCTTTTCAAATTATCCTTGAGCTCTCTGAGTATGTATTGAATTTCTTGTATCCACTCCTTATCCATTGTTAGGAAAATACCATTGTAGAATATGCAGGATGGACACTGGTAATCACAACTAGCTCCTAATGTGTCACATTGATGTGCTCTACATAAGGTGGAGTAGAGTCATCAAATCAAAGATGGAAGTGGTTTTCCACCCTCATAACAAGCATTGAGGACAACACTTTCATAAACGAGAGGTAGTTTTAGGTAGCTAGAGAGGTAGTGGAGGACATTCAATGTAAGGTGGACTAGGTATTACTACAGTATTTTGTATTCAGGTATTTGGTACTTAACATCCATAGGGGCTCTACTATCCCCAAAAGAGATCTCCATGAAGGTGAGTGAATCATAGCCATATAATGCTCTGAAAGGAGACATACCAATGGACATGTGGTGAGTGGTTTTGTAATAATACTCACCCAAGTGTAACCACTTAACCCACACCCCTAGTTGTCCTGTCACATAATTCTTGAGGTATCCTTCTAGCTATTTGTCGACTATCTCAGTTTAACCATCTTTTTGTGGATGATAACTAGTGTTTGGGGTCAACTCAATACCAAAACTTCTAAATAACTCCTACCAAAAAGTACTCATGAATCTATTCTCCGTGTCACTCACAATAGTCTCGGGTAGCCCATGTAATCTGAGAACATCTCTGAAAAATAAGTCTATTATTTGGGATGCTCTATACTCCATGGATATGGAAAAAATATGAGCAAATTTTGTCAAGCAATCTACCACCAAAAAAATTCCGTCCTTACCCTGTACCCTAGGCAATCCTGTGATAAAATTCATATATATAATTTTCCATTATTTCATGGCTCTCTAACATGTGGCATCTACATGAGAAGATATGCAATCCTCTCCTTTTGTGCTTATAAGATGGTGTGTATAGATGACAAGGTTGTTTTGAGCTCAGTGTATCCCCTTGAAAAGTGATCTTGTGTCTCTTGCAAGTGATGTTGCATGTCAAACTATGTCCTGTCAATGGAGCACTACATTTCCTGAACTTTTTTTTTGCAAATCATCCCCTTTGTCATTACCATCTCATGTTTCCTGTCTTTCCACCATTTCTGGATCTGTTTCTGATTCTCCTACCTTAATATCCTTCCTCCTTCTATTGTATTCCTTCATTAGAAATCCTTATAGGCTGGGAGGATTCATGCTCTAATACCATTGTAATATTCCCAAGTGGATCTACTTGGAAACCACTGAAATTTTGTGTTTTCTGGTTGTGGTATTTTGTCAAACAGTTTGCAGGTTTTTTCTTCTTTGATTTGTGCTAGGGTTTAGTTTATTATAATTGCACCAATTAAATGGTTTACAAGAAATAAATTAATGATAATAAAAAGATACAAATAGAAATAACACAAGAGAATAACCACAAAACTTTAGATCTATATTTTTCTTAATATATAAGGTAACCTCAATACAATAGAAGAATATATATGGAATAGAAACTGAATAATGACACATTTGTCTAAGTAACACATCCAAAATAAAGTATAAGAGAGATATATAGGTCCTCTTTATCCTCCAATAGATGCATTCAAACAATGACAAGATTGATCTCTTTCCCTTCCTCCAAAATGATGAAACTACTTGCCGAGTTGCACCCTCACTGTCTATAGTGCACCCTAGCAATTCACATGGGATGGATCAAGCCCCAAAACTCCAAATACTAGTTGTTAAGATGTATATATTATGATATCTATCTCTAGTGAATATTTTCTCCTATTATAGAGAGTCAATATGACAACAAATCACTGGATCTATAACCTCAAGTGTGCCCTTCTGCAGAAGTTTCACCCAGCTATGAAAATTAATAAGTATGGGGAATGAGAACCCACAATATTAATAAGAGGAGTCAATCCATGGATGATCAATAATACTAAATTAATATCTCCACCATATATAACACTTTGGAGCCAAATCAAACTTCTTTCCCTTAGGCAGTGCACCCTTTCTCTGCAGAAATTCTCCAGAATTGATGGTTGGAATGATTCTGAACTAAATAGAATGGTGAGGGTGGAATATTTCACCACCGTTTCCAAGCTTGGATCATGAACAAAGGAATAATTTACCTCCTCAATGATCTATAGGGTTTGTTCACTCAAAACCCTAAAAACACTCAAGTTCTAGAGCTCAAAGATGCAAGTGAAAAATGATCAAGAATGGATGAGTGAGTCACCTTCATTCCATTTTATCCCATCTTCTAATCATCACTTCAATTATTATTTAGGATTTCTAAGGTTCATTTCTCCAATTAATTCATAAAGGCACTTTACCTTTTTCTCCTTAATCCTTGTCACCCATTTAAATTAACTTTAATTATTTAGTGACCCCCTTTTTACCCTCTTAGTCCCCTTTTTCCCAATGATACTATATCCTAAGGGGAACAACTAGGATACTAATTCCCCCATGGTCCATATCACATGGAAGGGGACATTACACCAGAGATCCGTTTTTCACGTTGTTCACGATACAAAAATTCTGATTCTAGCATCTACACATGTTTATCGTCCATTCTTTATTTTCTTTTGGTAACCTGAGGAACCACCTTCGAGCCTCGAGAAAATACACATAGTCATTATCATCATCATCAAATAATTGTCATATTTTCTTTCTCATTAGGTATTTTTCACATCGAGTATTTAGTTTTTGTGTGTGGAGATTATTTTTACAAAGATATACATCCCATTCAGTTTTGGCCATCCTATGGCCCCTTCAAGTATATGTTCAACACTTCCATGCAATCAAACCCTCTAAAAAAAATTCATCTCCCAGTCACACCCTATGACATCCACCTCTAGTATCATCAGGCCTCGCTCTATGACACCATCACCTCCATTGCATTTTGGTACTGCCATATGGTATCATTCCCACCTATATGAGTTGTCCCAAAAATATTTTCCCCTTGGTAAATTGACACTCATGGTGCTCATTTCCCCTTAGGATTGGGAGTCCTAGTAGTCTTACACATCAAATAATGATCCTCATACTTCTTCTCATCATATTTCTAGCCTACCCCCGATGGATTCCCACATCATATATTTTTGGTTACATTAGACGCACCTCAGCATCATCATTAACCCTCCATTTCATTCAACATCAATTTCCCATTTGCAAGGAAATCCTCCATTCATCTACCTAGTAAAGAAACCCACCCATGGGGCCCTCACACTTCATAAATAAACTCCGACAAACTTGCACCCCAAGCAGGCCAAGCCATACTTCATCGGGGCACCTATTTCTTTATGTGTATCATCAATCTAATTATTCTTTATTCATTTGGTAATTGTATAAAGTACCTTTTAAATTTCAACAAGTATAGTAGGTTTTTTCCATCGAAGTCAATGGAATTTTTTCCTTGGAACACAACAACCCATGTGGCCCTTGGTTGGGGCATCCCACATTCAACATAATCTTTGAAAACTACCGTTACCATGGACAAAATCCCGACTTTCACAAACATCGTTGTCCCACACCTCTGTATTTTGACCTATCCTATATCTCTTTACAGTGTCATCCATTTAGAATAGTTAACCCAATACATGGTTGTCCCCCTGACATTAGATCTTTTTTTACGGTTTCTTCCATCATCCAATATACCCCCAACCAAGGGTAGTTCTTGAGTCCCATATATCTTGCACTTAATCCATGTTACCAGTTCATTCGTATTTTCCTCCATACCATTCTTGACACCATTTTGATTGAATAAATGTCAAGAAGCCCTTTGCTTCTTGCAGTCGCACTTCCTCACTCATTGAAATCAACACTAATTTCCAGGAGAGGGTCAATATCTTGTATCTCATTCCACTATTAATGAGAAATATAAAATGACATAGAAAGAGTCCTCATTGTTTTCTAATGTCGTTGACCCCCATACCATTCAATGTAAACACACTTGCATGTTATGGTGGGTATTACTATGCGATCATTGCAATTTTTAGTAGTAGCTAAAGACCTAGGAATTTGACAAACCATTGATGCCTCCGAGTTATTTATTCCTCAATTCAGAGTCAGTTCATTCCATAGAAATTTCATCTTCCATTATTGACGCCCACAAGGTAGATGCACATATCCACTTCATCAATAGACTTCAATTAGAATTATACTATTCTGGTTTCATGACACGAGCAATGGGCATTCCCACCTTGTTTGTACAAAAAAAAAAAATTTTTGGAGAATATTTGGTTCACATATTTAGTCCCCTCTCCCTCCAATGGATCACTCTCACATTTACTCGATACAAAGTCTCTCACTCTTATAGACAATGAAATCACCACCAAAAGAAACAATGATGTATTTCAGCTATATATATGCTCCTAACCTCACACATCAGGGGACACCTATTATCACTGAAAAATTGCTCACAATAATACAAGAAATAGTTGAATAAAATACTAGCACAACATATTGATCAACATACCTCAAGAATTTACAAAACCTATTCAGAAATAAAAAAAATATGCAAATAGTCATTGAATTTCAGTGCAGTATCTCCAAATATTGCTTGTGCACATTTGTGTTAGCCAATACAAGATTGAATGCATAAATTGTGCAGTCTATGGAACTTTCTCCACAAGAACCTGCACTAATGTAGAAATTGTGTATTGATGTAGTTGGTCAGGCCTCAACCACTTCCAAGTCGAAGTGTACCATGATACGACTCCAAAATCGGCCCGAAATCTTTCCTTGGGGCTAACGAAAGGATGGGAAGTACCTTGAAAAAAATGTCATTCACACTGCAAGAATGTTATGAAAACTATTGCATTGGTCCTATAAATACATGACCAAGGTAAGAAAACAAAAGGAATAATTTTGAATATTGTTATTCTGTTCATTTTGTTTTAGAGAAGCCATCTTTCTCTTAGAGCTACTTGAGCATTCATGGAAAGTGTTATACTTCTCTCCTCTTTGAGAATTTTTACAACCAAGTCTTCACCATTGTATTTCCATTGTTAAGATAAGAGAGCTTTGTATTTGGGGGATTCAAGATCTATCTCAAGGAGGAAGAGGGGATTCATAAGTTCCCATACTTCTCCTAGGTGTTATCAATTCAAAAATCAGTCCTATTGGTAGTTATTCCTTGTGTCTCTTTCATGCGTTCATTTGAAGTTTTTATATGCTTAGTTTAGTTTCTATTTATTTGTTATTTCTTTTCTTTTTTTCTATTTAGTTGAGACAATAATGAACTAACCAAATTATGTATTGTCTTGCTAGACTAATAGGGAAACTAAGGTACATGTTTTTTCTCACCCAGGTGGCCAAACAAGCACAAAACTTTGGTTCATTGGTTAAAATTCTCATGTCTTGATTTGCATCTTCCAGACAGATCTCCTTGGCCCTAATCATAGGAACGCCCATGGTGAGACTAGGATCTTAACATAAGTTCCATCAATTGTTAATTTTTTCTATGTTAGATTGGAGTTTGTTCTTAAATTAAGTGTAAAAAGGTATGCATGTAAAAAATCATGGATTCCAATCACATAATTTGAATTCATAAGTACAAGTTAAACCATATGTATATATAGATAAAGAGTCGCATTACATAATACAATACAAAAATGGGGTAGTAAACAAAATCAAGCTCAATAGACCATCATGATACACTCTCTAGTGGCCATCTAATCCTATATGTCATTGTACAAAAGGTGGGACATGTAGTTTGTTAGTAGACTTTCTGGCGCCCAGATGGTAGTACTCTCCAATGTAGTCACTAATGGATAGGTTAGATCCACTTAAACCACCCAATATAATCATTGGTTCCACATGCCACAAAAACTCCATAATAAAGTAGACATCCTCTACCTCAATAGTCAACTTATTACCACCCACTTCAAAATATTGTTGGTCAAGGCTCCAAAACCTCACTAATATCTCCAATAGCCTAGATTGCGATCTCATGTTTTGAAATCTAAAGAAATTCAATAACTCACAATCTAGTAAAGATGCTAATGTACTCAGGTGTCCCAATGCTACTACATCATTATCCTCATCCTCTCCCCCTTTCCACTCGATCATGTTGGGATAAGATCCTACAAAATCCAACAAACATTTTCCACAAAAAATATCCATTTTTGTTTAAAGAGACTAGGTGATGCAGGAGCATCTCTCCATGTAGCCAGCCAGCCAGCCAGCCACGTCAGTGCGCATGCATTCAGATGCTGAAAGAGAGACGCAACCTCATTTAAATTTGTAATGAATGTAATTTAAATACTTAGGCTGGTGAGCCAGGAAAGCTGTGCCTTTGAGCAGGCATTAGGTAGATTGGCTTTAATGCCAGGAATGGTTGAGATCTAGATCCGATCTTGGACTAGACATCCCATTCATTGTAATTGAATGTAATTAATTAGAGTAGGTAAATCCTGGAGGAATGAGCCCTCAGGTAAAAGAGATTTCTAGATCTCATTTTGAGTTAGATAGAGTTGAGTTAGAGTAGAGAAGAGCCAGAGAGAGAGCTCGAGAACACTCTTGTAAAATACAGGCATTTGCCATTTTTAATATATACGGAAGCAATTTTTATTGCATGTTTTCTGTCTTATATGCATGTATGTGAGTGTTCATTATATGTTGTGAATGTATGTGTTATGTGGATTCATTTTGCAGGGGTTCGCTTGATTTTAGGTTGACGTCTTTGAGGCTTCACACCAGGAGGGTGTGACAGAACGTTGAGGTTCTGATAGCCGTGCACAAGAGGATGCACTTATGAACTCTGAGGAGTCAGACAGAGATGTGTCGAGGCACAGGAATGGAAATAACAAATCAAGGAAGGACCTTTGAGGTTGCTGAATAGCTCAAGAGGCAAGGCTGTGTGGCTGAGACATAGTTGCAAACAAAACTTAGCTGTGATTTCTGTGAGAGCTCTGCCAGATGGGCATTGAGCATATGCACAGTGGTGCTGAAGAAGAACTCTATTGAGAGATTTCAGAGAATACAAGAATCACTGAGGATTCTGAGGAGCTCTGCCAGGTGGGCATTGAGCATGTGTGCGAAAGGAGTGCATAGAGGAGGAACTCTGCCATGAGTTCAAAGGAAACAGAATCACTGAGGATTCTGGAAGGCTCTGCCAGGTTGGCATCGAGAAGGTACATACAGGCACAGGGTAAAGGAACCTAGAACTGTTGAATGTTCTGTGAGAGAAGATACTCCACCAGGAGGGCATCGAGAAAGTGTGCGAGCAGGCACAGGAGAATAGAGAACTCTTTGAGTTCTACCATTTGAAGGAAGAGTCTAAGGAAGGACTTTTGTTGGGTTGCTGAACACCCAGAGAGGCTCAGTGAGAAGTTGCTTGAGCAGAAGGATAGCCAGGAGGGCATCCAGCTCATTCTCCACTTGTGGGAGAAGGAAGAAGGAAAAAATCCCCCAAGGGGTCTGAGTACTCATAGAATCTCAGGACAGATAGCGCTTTGTGCACGAGGACTTTGCAGAGGCGCAGGAGTCAAAAGAATCCTTTGAGGATTCAAAGACTAAAGCTCAGGAGGGTCAGTGTTATTATACGTGCAAGAAGCTTAGGAGGAGCAACAGGAGCCATCCGATCAGGTGGAGAGAGGATATCTAGACCATCGAGTAGTTCACGTCTAGCAGAGGAGCGCCAGAGGAAGCACACAGGAGAGGAGGACCGACAGCCATCGGATCTCATGAAAGAATCTCGTCAGCTGTAGGATTGGGAAGAGTTTCATAGAGCTTAGCCTCTGGAGGAGGTGCGAACTGAAGAACAGGTCTAAGCCGTCAAATCTTGGATCAAATCGCCAAAAGCCATCGAATATTCATGAGTCACACAGGAGTTAATCTTGTGAACAGGAGGAGAAATCCCAAACAGGTCATTGGGATATTGAAGAAAGAATCCTAGCCGTCGATCTCGGTAGGACACGCGGAAATATTTTGGTGAGCCATCGGGATATCAGTCATCGGTAAATCGGAGTTCTCGAAGTCATGAGAATCGGGACTTCGAAAGTCTCGAAATCCCGAGAGAAAATCTGAGCTGTCCATTTGAAGGGGGACACATGTCATGCAATCATCCATATTGGAGATTCGAGGCACCAAGCATCAACAAGGCATCGAGACACTTGAAGTCGCAAAACCTGAAAAGGAATCTGGGTCGTCCATCTGGAGGATAGGTGGCAAAGGATCGGGTGTCGTCGGCGGTTTTGTCCATCGGGATATCGGAGATCCCAGGGATGAGAGTTTTGTGCATTACAAAATCGTGAAATGCGATTTCCCGATAAGGCCTAGGTGCGTGGGGCCACACAGACTGTCAGTGAGAAACAACTATCAACATGTCGGGACTGAAGAAAGGCACCGTAGTGGGATCTGGATGTCATCACAACAAAGGAGGATAGTGGCGTAGTGGAGGCCAGTTGTTAGCGTAACGGAGCGTCGGGATTTGGACGATCAGGAATCCAAAAGGTGTATGCATTGGGGCATCACAAACCCCGTAGCCTCGATAGGATAAGATCGTGGTCACGAGTGTCAGACACATGAGCCAAGAGCTGAGCCGAAAGGGATAGCGCGTAGAGAAAAGCGCTCATCGGAGAATCAGAGATCGGGAGTTGGAAAGTGTTGTGACTCTCGACAGTGAAAGGTACAAAAACCCGATAGGAGGAACCCCGATGGGATTTATAGCCATGGTCATGGGAAGCAATCACATGGAAAAAATTCTAGCCATGGGGGGCTAGAACACAAAGAACTCATCGGGAAATTAGAACTTGAAATCCCGATAGGGTGCTACAAGGTTGTGGTCGAGTGGAGCCAATCGTGTGGACTAAGGGCTTAGCCGTTTGGGGCTAAGGGAAAAGGAGAACCTATCGGTAATAAAAAATCGGGGATTCATGAGGACAGGGGTTTGTCATGACAGAAATACCGAAACCTCGAACCCCGATACAAAGTCGGGGAAAGGTCACGGTTTATGCAGAGGCTGTGAGAGAAGTCAGAAGGACCTGTCGATCGGGCATTTGCAGGAGAGATTCCTGAGGGAATCCAAAGAGCTAATTAGACTCAAGAAGGAGTGGGACTCGAACAATCCTGAGATCGGGTGAGTCGAGCATGAAACTCGTCTGCATCAAGTGGTATCAGAGAAGGATTTCATCTACATATTGCAGGTGAAAGGAGACAAAGTTGTTGAGGAATCTGTGAGGACTTGGTTGCAGGTAGGCATCAATCCATAGACAGTCAAAGGGAGACTGTAGGATGATGAAACTGAGCACTCAGGATTGCAGGAGTGACAGCAGCAGGATTGCCAGGGAGGCAGACAGAGATAGAAAGATTGCTATTGAAGGCCATAGAAATAAGAGAAAGGCAGAAAGGCTTGCCAAATGGGATGAAAAAGAGACTAGAGAACTCTATGAATTAAAAGTAGACATAGAGAAGCTCGAACTATGGATGCAGCAGGATAGGAGGAGGAGATGAATGCGAAATTTGCCCACGAAGAAGGCAAAAGCAAAATGGCCAGTCAAAGAGCTGATGGTTAGGAAACAACCCAGACTGTTGAAAAGATGGTTGAGGTATGCTGAAAACCTCAAGGCCATAGAAGAGAAGATGATTTGTCACTGTTGGCAAGATATTGGAAAGGGTCTCGATGATTGGGATGATGAAGAAAATGAATTGGGGTCATCTGAGGATCTCAAAGACTGCCAGGAAGGTAGAGAAGAAGAAATTCTAGATTGCCAGGAGGGAAACGAACTGAGATCAGTTGAGGATCTCACAAACTATCAGGAGGACAGCAAGGGAATTTCAATTTTCCAGGAGGGCAATGATAAGAGGTCGCTAAGGGATCTCGAAAACTGTCAGGAGGGCAGCAGAAGTATCGAGGACTGCCAGGAGGGTAGCAGAAGCATCTTAAACTGCTAGGTGGGCAAAGATGAGAAGGCGAGACCATCTGAGGGTCTCATGGACTCAGAGGAAAATTCAATTCAGCAAGGAGTGCTGATGAAGATGGGATTGGTCGATCTCAGAGTCTGCCAAGTCAACAGTGGAAGCATCCCATATTGCCAGGTGGGCAGGGATGAGTAGATGAATTTGAATCAGCCAGGAGAGCTGACAGAGATGAGACTGTCTGAGGGTATCATAGTTTCAGAGATAGATTTAGATCAACAGGTGCAGCTGACATAGGATGAAGATGAGAATGATATTCTGATGATTGGGGGAATTTCAATATTCCTGCCATTTGCCCGGGAGGAGGCAGAAAATTGTATTGAAAATGCGGCAAGATCAGAGGAACAGTCAGTTGTGACTGTCAAAGAAAAATTGGAGCAGATGGATAAGACTGCCCAAGGGGATGAAGAGAATGAGCGTTCTAAGGAATGACTCAATGACTTCAGCCAACAAGCTGAAAGCGCTGTAGCATTGGAGCTAACAGCAGAAGAAGAAGTAGAACAAGAAGGAAAAGAGAATGAGCATTCTGAGGAATGGCTCAATAATTTCGGCCAGGAAGCTGAAAAGAAAGAAGTTGTAGCACTGAAGCTAGCAGCAAAAGAAGCCAAAGAGCCAGCAGGTAGAGTTATCACTCCATGGGACATGGAGCTAGAAATGCTGGAGGATTGGCTGAACAATCTAGGGCCAGCAAGAGGACTGACAGAAATTGAGCTGTTAGAGAAGAGGATGATTGAGCAACAGGTCAGTCAGGAAGAGACTGCAGAACTGAAGTCTACAACACAGTGGCAATTGAAGGCCACAGATGAAGATGAAGAAGATAGCATGGGAGATCATAACAATTTTCCCATGTGCCAAAAAAATTTGCAGCTGAGGAGACTGCAACAACAGGACTAGCCACTGGAGCAGCTGGATGAAGTGATAGAGGACATCAGAAGGATGATGGTAGATTCAAAAAAAATGGCCAGCAAGGAGAAGTTGGGAAGAAAGGAAGCAACAATAGCAGCAACACAGCAGAAGCAACAACAACAGCAGATTGGAGCAGATGAGAAGCTCCAAAGACTTATTTGGGATCTAGGAGGATTTCCAACAGCTACAGGAGAAGCTCATGAGCAGGAGCTCATGATTTTTGCAGCTGTGGAGTATGATGCAAGAGCATCTCTCCATGCAGCCAGCCAGCCAGCCAGCCACGTCAGCGCGCATGCATTCAGATGCTGAAAGAGAGGCGCAACCTCATTTAAATTTGTAATGAATGTAATTTAAATACTTAGGATGGTGAGCTAGGAAAGCCGTGCCTTTGAGCAGGCGTTAGGTAGATCAGCTTTAATTCCAGGAATGGTTGAGATCTAGATCCGATCTTGGACTAGACAACCCATTCATTGTAATTGAATGTAATTAATTAGAGTAGGTAAATCCTGGAGGAATGAGCCCTCAGGTAAAAGATATTTCTAGATCTCATTTTGAGTTAGATAGAGTTGAGTTAGAGTAGACAAGAGCCAGAGAGAGAGCTCGAGAACACTCTTGTAAAATACAGGCATTTGCCATTTTTAATATATACAGAAGCAGTTTTTCCTACATGTGTTCTGTTTTATATGCATGTCTGTGAGTGTTCATTATATGCTTTGAATGTATGTGTTATGTGGATGCATTCTGCAGGGGTTCGCTTGATTTCAGATTGAGGTCTTTGAGGCTTCACACCAGGAGGGTGTGACAGAATGTTGAGGTTCTGATAGCCGTGCACAAGAGGATGCACTTCTGAACTCTGAGGAGTCAAACAGAGACGTGCTGAGGCATAGGACTAGAATAAACAACTCAAGGAAGGACCTTTGAGGTTGATGAATACCTCAAGAGGCAAGGCTGTGTGGCTGAGACACAGTTGCAGACAAAACTTATTTGTGAGTTCTGTGAGAGCTCTGCCAGATGGGCATTGAGCATATGCACAGTGGTGCTGAAGAAGAACTCTGTTGAGAGAGTTCAGAGAATACCAAAATCACTGAGGATTTTGAGGAGCTCTGCCAGGTGGGCATTGAGCGTGTGTGCGCAAGGAGTGCATAGAGGAGGAACTCTGCCGTGAGTTCAAAGGAAACAGAATCAATGAGGATTCCGGAAGGCTCTGCTAGGTGGGCATCGAGCAGGTGCATAGAGGCACAGGGTAAATGAACCCAGAACTGTTGAACGTTCTATGAGAGAAGATAGTCCGCCAGGAGGGCGTCGAGAAAGTGTGCGAGCAGACATAGGAGAACAATGAACTCTTTGAGTTCTACCATTTGAAGGAAGAGTCTAAGGAAGGAATTTTTTTGGGTTGTTGAACACCCAGAGACGCTCAGTGAGAAGTTGCTTGAGTAGAAGGATAGCCAGGAGGGAATCCATCTCATTCTCCACCTGTGGGAGAAGGAAGAAGGAAAAAATCCCCCAAGGGGTCTGAGTACTCGTAGAGCTCAGGACAGATAGCGCTTTGTGCACGAGGACTTCGCAAAGGCACAGGAGTCAAAAGAATCCTTTGAGGATTCAAAGACTAAAGCTCAGGAGGGTCAGCGTTCTTATACGTGCAAGAATCTCAGGAGGAGAAACAAGAGTTGTCCGATCGGGCGGAGAGAAGAGATCTGGACCATCGAGCAGTTTACGTCCAGTAGAGGAGTGCCAAAGGAAGCGCACAGGAGAGGAGGACTGATAGCCGTCGGATCTCATGAAAGAATCCCGTCAGCCGTAGGATAGGGAAGAGTTGCACAGAGATTAGTCTCTGGAGGAGGTGCACACTGAAGAACAGGTCTGAGCCATCAGATCTTTGATCAGATCGCTGACAGCCGTCAGATTTTCATGAGTCACATGGGAGTTAATCTTATGAATAGGAGGAGAAATCCCAGATAGGTCATTGGGATATTGAAGAAAGAATCCTATCCGCCGATCTCAGTAGGACACGCATCAGTATTTTGGCGAGCCATCGGGATATCAGTCACTGGTAAATCAGAGTTCTTGAAGTCATGAGAATCGGGACTTCGAAAGTCTCGAAATCCCGAGAGCAAATTTGAGGCGTCCGTCTGAAGGGGGACACGTGTCACATGATCGTCCATATCGGAGATCCGAGGCACCAGGAATCAAAAAGGCGTCGGGACACTTGAAGTCACAAAACCCAAAAAGGAATCTGGGCCGTCCATCTGGAGGACAGGTGGCAAAGGATCGGGCGCCATAAGTGGTTTTGTCCATCGGGATATTGGAGATCCCAAGGACGAGAGTTCTGTGCATTACAAAATCGCGAAAATTGATTTCCCGATAAGGCCTAGGCACGTGGGGCCATGCACAATGTCAGTGAGCAACAGCTGTCAGCATGTCGATACTGAAGAAAGGCGTCATAGTGGGAGCCGGTTGTCATCACAGCAAAGGAGGACAGTGGCGTAGTGGAGGCCAGCTATCAGCGTAACGGAGTGTCGGGATTTGGACGATCAGGAATCCAAAAGGTGTATGCATTGGGCCATCACAAACCCCATAGCCCCGATAGGATAAGGTCATGGTCACGAGTGTCGGACACATGAGCTAAGAGCTGAGCCAGAAGGGCTAGCGCGTAGAGAAAAGTGCTCATCGGAAAATCGGAGATCGGGAGTTGGAAAGTGTTGTGACTCTCGACAGCGAAAGGTCCGAAAACCCGATAGGAGGAACCCCAATGGGAGTTATATCCATGGTCATGGGAAGCGGTCACATGGACCGGAGTCTAGACAGGGGGGGCTAGCGCACAAAGAACTCATCGGGAAATTAGAACTCGAAATCCCGATAAGGTGATACAAGGTTGTGGTCGAGTGGAGCCGATCATGTGGACTAAGGGCTTAGTCGTTTGGGGCTAAGGGAAAAGGAGAGACTATCGGTAATTAGAAATTGGGGATTCATGAGGATAGGGGTTTATCACGACGAAAATACCGAAACCCCGAACCCTGATACAGAGTCGGGGAAAGGTCACAGTTTATGCAGAGGTCATGAGAGAAGTCATAAGGACCTGTGGATCGAGAATTTGCAGGAGAGATTCCTGAGAGAATCCAAAGAGCTAATTAGATTCAAGAAGGAGTGGGATTCAAATGATCCTGAGAGCGGGTGAGTCGAGCACGAAACTCATCTGCATCACTAGGCTAGAATTGAATTTTCGATGCATGGTTGTGCTTGAATGTGGTGACATGTTCGACTAGTCACATGGTTCTTTACTTGCATCATGAGACTGATCACAACCTATCCACAAGTATCCCATGATTTCACAACCCAATATATGTTGGAGTATCCCAAAAATTTATCAAGCACTCAAAATATTTTAAAAAGTACTCAAATGAAAGAGAATAAGCTAAGGAATTACTTGGAATAAACAACTTCAAATTCCACGAGTTGAATCTTGTGCAATCTTCTCTAGAAGCTTCGGGAGGTAGCAGATTTTTCACTAAACTTTCCAATTTTACCCAAGGTAAATGTGAAAAGGGACCATTTTTTACCTTTTTGTCTTAGAAACATCCTTTTTCACACTAGTAACTTCTAGTTATTAACATTTTGGAGCATTTTCATGAGTTTCTTAAGTAGAATTTTGACGAAAGGGTCTAATTATGACATTTTTATAGACTTTTAGTCACATTATTTGACATTTTGGCGACATCCACTGAACTTGAGGTACGTGTCTCAAACTAGCATATAGGGAATCTAGGTTTCTCCTGAAAACACCCTCTTGCATTATTAACCATCCATTATGCCATCACTAAGCCCTAGGTATGATAACGTCATGTTGGGACATTAGCTTTTTTATTTTCACACAACGTAACTCGTATGATAGTGCCTATCCTTCATGGAAACCCTATTTAACACCTTGATTTCTATCTGGTGCCCATGTTGTGATTTCGTTTAGGCACTAGAACCCTCCTTTAGACCTTCCATGATTCAAAGTTGAGCCTCATTTTTCTCTCTTCATCTACGTATGGCCATATCTCGAGGGGGTTCCCATATTTTATGTTACTTTATAGTCACACATGCATAATTCTACTTATGTCTTGGTGTCTACTCCTATGCTATTATTTTCTTTGATCCTTCTTACCACCATTGTAGTAACACTTGACCTCTTTCCTTTTGCATTAGCTTGCCTCCATTTTGTGATACTTTACACATGGAGAGAACCACTACCATGAGTGGACCTCACTTGTTAGTACCATTTTTCATTCATTTTATCTAGTTTGGTTCCATGTTCTTGGAACATAGAATCATGTTATTAAGCCACTTGTTCTCTCCATATGAGCTAAATTTTAACTCTTTTTCATGCTCTTTAAACCATGAAAATGACACCTAATGAGTAAACTTTTACCTCTTTTTCAAAATTGTAAAACTATATCAAAAAAACACCACCAAACACACTTTAATCTCTCTTTTGTGCTCATATAACCATGAAGGAGACACTCAAGGAAAAAAGAGTGAAGGTTTTTCTTACCATTGATTTGTATTTTAAGAAGTGGCAGCAATCAATCATTTTTCCCTTGAACATGGCACTTGTTTGCGTCTTGGTATTACAATTTTGTTATAGATTTCCTAGGAGATATGCCATCAATATGATTCATATACTCCTTTGGATGGTTACTCTTTCAATAGTTATGGAGATTTCTTCAATACCACATGCATTGTCACACTATATTAGTGGTTCTCTTGAGTCAATTTCTTGAGGTCATCATTATGTCATGAAACATGTTCAAAGGAATTAAGCCTGAGTCGAACATCCCTATTGTTTAGGGGATAAATCCCATATGATTTGGGATAGAATATCATAGAAAGTATGCACCCCAAGGACCAACTATATCCAAAAGAATAATTTAATAGAATATAACTAACCAGCTATTAATGGATGGAAATATGACTAACCGAGATCCTTACGTTCAAAGAATATCCCTTGCACAACTCCTTGCTCCAATATTTTTCTCCAAATATTTCCTTTGTCAACCTACACACAAGGAGAAAGAAGGTTGCAAAGTAGGTATTGTTGTGTTGGTTGTGTCACTTGGGTGAGAAAACCAACAACACTTGCATTTCTAAGTGAGTCTGCTAGAAATGATAGAAGTTTGTGAGTGGGTTAGATAATCCAAACACATATAAAAACAAAGAAACAAAACTAACACAACTAAGAAATAAATGTTAGAAATCTTGAGAAACTTAGAACCATTAAAATAAAACAATGACCAACATAATGCTACCAATGGATCAATATATTAGTAGGCAAAACAACGTAGAGAAAGTCAAGGACTTATGAGTCCCTTCTTCCTCCTTGGGAGGGCTCTTGAGTTCCCTAATTGAGATCTCTTCACTCCTTACAATGGAAGAAATGAAAAGTGAAGAAAAACAATGCCTATTCCCTCAAGAGGTGAGTGGAATGACCTATTTCAATGGTGCTTGAAGGCTTCAAAGAGAAAAGAGGATTCTCAAGGAAGAATTCTTGCAACATAACAATACCTCTAAGATATTGGTTTCTTAGCACACCCATGTCTCTTATTTATACAATTCATACATGGAAAAATGTAATTGGTTCATAGTGTGATTTCGCTCATATATGAGTGTCAAATTATGTTGGGGGTCAGACCAAAAGTGGTTGAGGGGCCAACAAGATCCATAAATGTGTCTTTCATAGAAATGCATGTGTTTTCTCGTACATAGTCATGCATTTTGTGCATAGTGTGCACTGAGTCCTGTGTTAGCGTGTGCATTGTGCACACTCTCCTTTTGGTGATTATGCTCACTCTGATTTTTTACCCCAATTACATAAAAAAAATTGCCTGCTAGATGATTTTTAGTGTTGTAGGTGGACTAATTGATATTGGCATTGATGTTTTTCCTTAACCATTTGTGTGCAATATTGTGGACGATTTTTCAGTGATAACAGGTAGTTACAATAAATAACTCTTACTATACTAACTAGGATCAACTACATTAGTTTCAAAATAATCAAATGCATAGATATTGAAAAAGTAAATAAAAAACACAACGTTGGAATATCAAAGATATTTCTCATTAATTAACAACATGAAATCAAGGATAGATACAACTAGAAACTGTTGCAGCACAACCAAGAACCAATGTCCATATTCCTCCTGCTATAACCCTATAATTTATAGGATCAATTGGTGACTAAAATGTTATTTCTTTAAGTGTTTTTGTTTGTCAAATGATTGTCCATTCTGCAAATAATTTGAGAAAAGAAAAGAAAAAGAAAGGAAAGAAAAAGAAAAAGAAAAGAAAAGAAGAAAAAGAATAAAAGAGGGCATAAAAGAAATTCAATAGAGCCCCATGCAATAACAACGATTTGGTCCATACCATTGAAGCATGGCCAAGTTCTTTAAATTGATGTTGATAGGAGTAGTGAATAAGCTTGGCTAAACTGTTTAATCTTAGCCAAGTGATTAGGGTTAGTTAGTGAATAAATCTGACCAAACTGCCTAATCTTGGTAAGATAACCCTAGGATAGAGTAATTCCTTAGTCCAATAGTTTAATCTGGACTAATTTTCATAGGTAATTAGGTTAGAGAATAGGATAGTTTGCTTCATCTCAATAAGACCAGCAAAATGATCAATGTTGAACCATGTCTTTGAGGTTTAAAAGGTTTGATGTCTAAACCCCTTGGTGATAAAAGCATGGAAAAGCTTGGGAAAAACCCACAATATGCACTTATTCTAAGTTTTTTCAGAGCACATATGCCTTCACGCTCACAGTTAAGCATAGTGGATAGATGAATAGCTCGAGAGTGGGCGCCTAGATCTATGGTTCACAGGTTTTTCCAGACCCCCCTGACCGTTCTACCTTTAACGGTGGGGGTGGGGGGGGGTCCGGAATCAGAAATAACAAAGGAACATATGCAAATGACTCAGATGTGTGCGCTCAGATCCATGGCTCAGATTGGATTCCGGACCCCCCCCCGAACATTCTACCTTT
>ML785405.1:485477-500238 GCA_009831015.1 Picea engelmannii
AAAATACTCCGAGGGACTCGTCCGAAGGATGAGCTTATATCAACAAGCATATGTGATCCTCTTCAAGCTTGCATAAAAATAAAGAGGTACTTGCCAGAAATGGTGGGGGAAAAATTTGGGAAAGGGATATGTTTCGTCTTTGATTTAATTGGCAGTAAGTGTCACTCTTGAACATGACACCCCCTATTCATCATCCGAAGTTGATTTGGGAAATCCATTTGCCTCTCATTCGATTTGATTACAAGGTCTTTCCATGCGTCGTTTTTTATTCAATGCTGCCAAATCATTGGTCGTGTCGTCCATATGTTCAAGAGCTGTCCATTTTGAACCTCTATTGTGTTGGCCATCTACAGTTATCCTTTCACTTTGTGTCGGCCTCCCCTGTGTCCAAAATCCAATTTCTATATGCTCTGTTTCATCATCAAACTCTGTTACTCATTTCGTGTCATTGATGGGGGATACATCAAGGCCCTCCTGTGACGAGTCTTGTTCCGTCAAGTTCAGCACATTATCCGGGATTAAGACTTAGAAATCATTAAGTACCTTGAAGCTTGCATGCCTCAATGGCAAGTTTCTCGCTTTCGACAGTGGGTTTACATCATTGACCTCTGATCGAAAGATTCCATCGGGTGTTCGACATCAACTCATTCATTCACAGTCGATGGATTGTACTATAGTACCTTGGGAATCATTGACATTGATGGTGATCTCTCTCGCATTTGTTAACGGTATATATCAATGACCGGTAATCAAGTGGTTTCTACCATGTTCGACTTCGACACATGTAATCACATGGTCAGATTCGTACTTTGGGTGATAGATTGAAGACCTTGGATCTTATCTTTACATATAGGTTGTGATGGAGTATGTATATTTTGCGACACATAGATCCACTGTGTATGGTTCGTGGCTATGTCGTCTTGATTGCACATTTGTCGTACAGATCCACAGTGTATTCCGGTGGCTGTGCTATATTATGACTACATGGATCCACAGTGTATGATTGGTGGCCATGCCCTTTTGTTTTTGATGTCATCAGTCTATGATCTGAGTATGGGAATGCCTACCTAGGACTTGATCTATTTGATATTCTACTAATGCTTGGTCGTTTGCAGGTCTCTGATTAGATGTGCTCTTAATTCTTGACACACACATGCAGCTTACAAAGTCTATCGACTGTCACTGGTTCCGCTCTCAGACTTTGGGGTGCATTCTGTTATCCACATTTTTGGTCATCGGGATGATGTCATGATAATAGGAAATCAACCTCTTTACTGAGAACATTTTCATGAGAAAAGTTGCACTTGTTAGTTTCCAGAAAACTTAGCTTAAAGATAGTTCGCAGGCTGCATATATACTCACCTGCGGGAATCCTTAATTCCCGCAGGCTGCCTTCAGCTTGACTGCGAACTTCTCGCACTGTACTTGAATTTAGGGTGCGGACATGTTTCTAAAGAAGGAAAATGGATGAGTTCTCGATCCTTCTAGAAAGAATCTTCTAGAAGGATGAGTTGGCTTTCGAATGGTTGGCAAAATACTGACTTTCCAGATATCTTGGGATCATTTTCTATCCAAGTAACTAAACTATCTTCTCCTATATATTGAGGAGATTGCTCATGGAAAGAGTTAACAAGAAATATTAGAATCAAGCTAGGAAGAGATTGATTGGAGAATCAGTGTAATACTGTATGGAGGACTGATGCTACAGCAGCAAAGGACTACAACAAGGTTATCTTATGTGGTTGATTTTCTTCATGCATGAGAAAGTGTGTGTGTCAGAACTAGGAGCCATTGAAAGGAGATCTATGACATCAAGGCTCAGGTTGTATATTTCTCTTTCAGTTAATTCAATACATGAATATGTCCCTTTCCCATAATGATGATGTCATCTTATTACATGATTCCTTGATCACGTGTATAGACTAGGTATTGAATACATTAATTTTCTTGTACTTCGATTGGTTTGTACTGTTGTGATTGGACAGCACAAGAGCATTGAAGCGGAGCAAGGAACAATAGAGATTTAAGGAGAGCGTTCATAAGGTATGTACACTATCCATTTCTCTTAGTTCATTCAATAATCTAGATCTAGGGAAAGAGTAGTATTCTGTCCTGCTTTGTTTTAGATCCAGGTGGATCTAGGGAGATTGGTCTGTGTCCTCACTCACGAATTTATCCTGAAACACCTATCTATATTAAATATGTCTATCCAAAAGAACAATCTAGAGGAAGATCCTTCTAGAAGCGAAAGATTCTATTAGGTCTTCTTACATTTGACTTATTCTTCCTTTTTCTAGACCTTATTAATATTGGATTTTATTACATGGAAATATATTATTCTACCTATGTGAGGGGTTAGGGAGATTAGGTCCCTAAAATGTCCTCCCCCTTAAAAAAAATCCTTGTCCTCAAGGTTTGAGATGAGGAAATTGATGCAAAATGGTAGTTGGTTCCCAAGTGGCATCTACTGGAGTTGTATCTTTCTACTAGACTAACACTTTCATGATGGTGCACTGACGCAAATGACGCTCATACTAGTCCAAAATTTCTTTTGGCTATAACTAGATGGATCCTTCTTCATCGAACTTGGTAAGGTCAGTTTGAGTTTGGCACTTACTTCCAATAACCTTCTTTAAGCATGAAACATGAAAAACATGATGGAGATTAGAATCACTAGGAAAAGATAATTGATAGGCCACCTGTCCCACATGCTTGAGAATGGAATAAGGACCATAAAATTTTGGCACCATTTTCTAACAATGGTCAACCTTGAGGGAATTTTTCTTATAAGGTTGCAATCGAAGAAACACCTGGTCTCCTTCTACAAATTGACATTCAGAGTGACCTTGATCTTCCTGTTGATTCATGTGATTCAAGGGCATGAATAAATTCTCTTCGAGGGTATAGAGAATAGCCTCTCAAACTGTAAGCATTTGGTCAACTTCCTTAACCTTCGAGACACATGGCAGGTATGAGCAAATCAAAGGTGGATTTTGTCCATATACTACTTCAAAAGGAGTCATGTGGGTAGTTGTATGGTAATAAGTGTTGTACCACCATTCATCTAGTGGTAACCATTGGGCCCACTGATTTTTCCTTTCCGATTCAAAACACCTCAAATATGTTTCCAAACACTTGTTGAAAACTTCAGTTTGACCATTAGTCTAGGGATGATAAGCCGTGATGAGATGCAATTGGGTTCCTTGTATCTTGAATAGTTCTTGCCAAAAATTACTAGTGAAAGTGGGGTCTCGATAAAAAACAATAGAATGAGGCATGCCGTGAATCTTTAAGACCTGATCCATAAAGCGTTGATCCACAATGGAAGATATGAATGGTTGTTAAAGAGAAAATAAATGAGCATACTTGGAAAGTGCATCAAAAATCACATCTTCATCTTCCCAGGATGGCTTCTTACACCCACTACTCATGGATTCTCATTCCCCACATGTCTATTCTGCCCAGGAGTATACACATTCACAAGCATAGTCCATCAGTGATTCACCTCCCTCTCTGGGTCTCGGCAATAGGTTGGATCAGGAAGTCTTAGAGTTCTGTAGCTGGTGCTGGACTCTCTCTAGAATAATACCACTTCCCAATAGACTTCTTCACCTGGAAATAACTTCTTGTAGGCCTGATAGACTGCCTCTTCAACTAAGGGCCTTAAAAACCGGTTCTTTGGCCCCTTCCAACTCAATTCCCACACGGTGAGGATAACCACAACACAACCCTACTTAGGAAAACAAAAAACAATAACCTACAAATAGATCGGGTACAGATTCATCTCTGCAATGGCAGATAGACTGGGTTCTGGAACTCATAAGTGGACTTTCCCCTCCTGACTAGTTCTCTCAATGGTGCATAGGTATGTCAAGGGAAAATGCAGACCAATAACGGAATCAAATGGATGATATTTTAGTCTTCAGGAAGACATCTCGTTTTTCTAGTTCTCAGAGTTCCATGAGGGTATTTGAAATCAAACGCAAAGGATGATGGAATGAGGAACAAACCCCCTCCACGGCTGATTTCTATAGTCTTTTAACTGCATGTGCCTGGGTTGACACATGTCACCCATGAAGCTGCATGCACTCCATCAGCATGCGTTCCTCTCCAGGAACTTAGGACACAACATATATTTCACATGGATTTTGGAATAATATTAAAATATTATTCCCAAGGACTTAAGCCCCTAGGCTCAATACTTAGCCTCTCTTTCCAACCTTCCAGTCCCCAATCCCTTACCTACTCTATGGAATCTTATTCCCCCATCATTCATTCATCGTGTTTGGTCTGCATGCAACAGTGTTTATATTTTTATTAATGCTTTGCATGATTACATATACAAAAGCAAGCTCCCAGCCTTAACACTTAGGCTCTCCGACCTAATAACACATAAGCCCACCTTCTTATATAAACTTGGCTCACCATCCTATAAAACATAATTACAATTCATAATGCAAGCTCTATACTTCATAAACATGATTTACAACATGGATCATCCTTGGGGACATTACAATCCCCTCCCCTTATTTTGCATTGTCCTCGGTGCAATTTTACACTGCATCTGGAAGGTTTTCAAAATTTTCAAAAAGATGCAGGTACTCTTCCCGCATAACATCTTCATGCTCCCATGTTGCATCCTCGATACCGGACCAGGTCCACTAGACCTTACAAGCCCTATAGCTCGATTTTGCAGCTGTTTGTTTTTCCTGTCCAATATGTGCACAGGATGCACTTGCAGGACACCTTCTTGTTCCACCTGAATCACATTCCAATCAATAACATGATTAGCATATGGTATATATTTCTTAAGAAATGAAACATGAAACACATTATGTATAGTCATAGATGCAGGTAATGCAAGCATATATGCAACTGGCCCAATCCTTTCCAGGATTTCAAATGGCCCACAAAATCTGGCTTCCAACTTGGCGCAACTTCCCAACTTCAGGGAACTCCTGTTAGCTTTCACTTTCAAGAAAACATGATCAACCAATTTTAACTCTCTATGGGTTATGTTCTTATCAACATAACGTTTCTTCCTGTCCTGGGCAACTTTCAAATTCTGCTTAATTTTTATCAGTTCGTCCTCCATCTCCTTGAGCAACACTGGCCCAACTACTACTCTATCAACTGGATTATCCCAGCTCATTGGATTATTGCACTTTCTTATATAAAGTGCCTCAAATGGTCTCATCTTCAACGATGCATGATACCCATTATTGTAAGAGAATTCTACCAAGTGTAGGTAGTCTTCCCATCTTGATGGTTTGTCCATCACATACATTCTCATTATGTCTTATATTACTCTATTCACCCTCTCGGTCTGTCCATCAGACTCAAGATGATAAGTTGTACTAAAGTTCAGATTCATTTTGAATTCTTTGAACAATACTCTCCATAAATTTGAGGTGAATTTCGGGTCTTTGTCAGACACAATCGTTTTAGGAATTCTATGCAATCATGCCACTTCCTTTATGAAAATATCAACAACATCTTCTTCCTTGTGAGTAGTTTTTAGTGGAATAAAATGGGCATCTTTTGTAAGCTTATCCACCACCACCATGATCGAATCATGCAGCTTGGTTGTTCTAGGAAATCCTGTAATAAAATCCATTGTCACCACTTCCCACTTCCACTCAGGAATGGGTAAAGGTTGCAGCAACCCTGCTAGGTGCCTATGCTTAGCTTTAACTTTCTGGAACTCATACATCTGGCGATGTATTCAGCGATATCTCTCTTCATACCCAGCCAAAAGTAATGGCTCTTGACCGCTACTACTGTTTTCTGATATCCAGGGTGCCCTGCATAAGGCACATTATGCATATCCTACAAAATCATTTGTTTCAAGCACTGGACATTGGGTACAAAAATTATGTTCTTGTACAACAATATTCCATCTATTTCCAATTTATAAATTTCCATCTTTTGTGGCATCTTACCCTGTTGTATCTTGGTTACCAATTCTCTATACTACAGATCTACATTTGCAACCTCCAGAATTTTTCTTTTAATATCATTCTGATACATGCTAATGGTTGTAGCATGTAATTCATGCACCCTCCTATTGAGTGCATCAATGACTTTATTCTCCTTTCCTTTGATATGCGTGATCTCAAAGTCGTACTCACACAGAAATTCTAGCCACCTACTTTGTCTAGTGTTTAAGGTTGGTTGATCAAAAAAATATTTCAAATTGTTGTGGTTTGTTCTCAATTCAAATCTCCTTCCCATGAGGTAATGTCTCCATTTCCTCAGAGGGTGCACAATTGCTGCCAACTCCAAATCATGAGTGACATAATTCTTTTCGTGCACTTTCAACTTCATGGACTCATAACAGATTACAAATCCATTCTAACTGAGAAATCCTCCCAAACCTTCTTTACACGCATCTGTGCACACCACAAAATCCACATTTGGATCTGCAATCCCCAATATTGGAGCACTGGTTAACAACTACTTCAATCGCTGGAAAATTTTCTCACACTCTTCAATCCACTGAAACGTTTTCTCCTTCCTTTGCAAGGACGTGATAGGGTGAGATATCTTTGAGAACCCTGAGATAAACCTTCTATAATAGCCTGCTAGACCCATAAAGGATCTAACTTCCACCACATTCCTTGGCACTGACCATTCTCTGATGGCCTCAACCTTCTCAGGATCCACGGTGATCCCTTTTTCTAAAATAATGTGCCCCAAGTAATGGATTTGCCTTTGATAAAATGAGCATTTTCTCAACTTGGCATATAGTTGGTGTTCTCTCAACACTTGCAGCACCATCCTTAGGTGTTTTTCATGCTCTTTTTCTGGCTTGGAATACACCAAAATTTCATCCAAGAAGACTATGACAAACTTGTCTAGATAGCCCCTGAATACACCATTCATCAAGCACATAAAGATAGTAGGTGTGTTCGATAGCCCAAACGGTACCACTGTGAACTCGTAATGACCATAACTTGATCTAAAGGCGGTCTTACTAATGTCTTAATCCTTTATTCTTACCTGGTGATATCCCGATCTGAGATCTATCTTCAAAAATATTTTTGCACCTTTCAATTGATCGAAAAGATCGTCGATCCTCGACAGAGGATACTTGTTCTTGATAGTTTGTTCAATTGTCTGAAATCAATGCACAGCCTCAATGTATCGTCCTTCTTCTTCATGAATAGGACCGGGGCACCCCAAGGTGACACGCTTGGGTGAGTGTACCCCTTTTTTATAAGCTCTTCAAGCTGCAATTGCAACTCTTTTAGCTCTGGCATACTCATTCTATAAGGATCTTTCTACACTGGAGCTGCTCCAGGCATCAAATTTATAGAGAAATCGATATCTCTCTTTGGAGGTAGTCTGGGTACCTCCTGAAATACATCTTCAAACTCTATTAGTACCACATGGTCTCCAATATTTGAGACTTCATCTCTGGATGCTTCCTCCACATAGGTTACAAACAATCGACAGCCTTTCATGTAGCACTTTTTCAACTGTATTGCTAAGATTTCTCCAATAACCACAACTTTGGGAATTCCTTGGACTTTTTTCTGATTCCCCTCCTCATATAGGCATGTAAATTCCTTGTTACGACAGTCCAGGAGGTCATTGTGTTGGTCCAACTAGTCCATCCCAATTAAACAATCATAAGAGCCTAAAGGTAGAATATTCAATTCAACCTTCGTGCTCAATCCCTTCATGTCCACAGGATAGGACTTAACCAACTTAGTGACTTTCCTCTTGGTTCCTGTAGCCAACTGCACTGACCAATACTTTTCATGTTTTCTTCTTGATAAATGTAAACTTTCCACCACCCTAGGATCTACATAACTATGGCTAGCCCCTGAATCAATTAAAATAATAAATGGTTGGTTGTTAATCATACCTTCCACTTCAATCATTTGCGACTGAAATTCAGCTTGCTTGTTGTCTAGGGCCGCATAGATCATTGGCAATCTACTGCCCATGTCCTCCACTGTTTCATCTTGTTGAACATTATGGAAAGCTCTTGCTTTGCCATTTTTATGGGGACAATCTCTATACTTGTGGTTCTCTTCATAGCCCCAACACTAAATGGATGTATGTCTCGGCCTTTGTTCCCCCACTTTAGCCATTGTCATCTCTCTAAATGATTGATGTCCTTGAGGACTATTTCTAAAAAAGGGAGGTTTGTTTCTCTTCTGCCTCTGTTCTTTCTTAAAATTCTTCTAGTCAACCCAAGCCTTCTAAAAGGTAGGATTTTCTCTTTGTTGTTCATATAAGCATTTCTCTCTTCTTATTGTTTCTTTCATAGTCTTCGGATCATCATATTGAATCTTATCCCTAATAGGAGGCAATAATCCACTCAGGTACCTCTGAATATTGACAGACTCATCTTTGATGAACAAAACATACTTCAGTAATTCCAAAAACTTTTGTTCATACTCATCAATGGTCTTCTTGTCTAGATTGATTTCAAAGAACTCTTTCATCTTTCTGTCATAATATATTTTAGTTAAGTATCTCCTCTCGAAATACCTCTTGAATTCTTGCCATGTGATGTCCCTTTCCCTGATGTTCTGCACCTGCACAAGTTGATCCCGCCACATGGATGCCTTGCCCTTCAGTTGATACATGGCAATCCTTCCCTCTGCATGTGAGGAATAATTCTATAGTTGAAAGTATTTCCTCATACCCAATAACCAAGTTTCAAAATCTTCCTCCTTCTTATGTTCTCCATTGAATGTTGGAGGCTTGATATTGTTCATTTCCCCTTTCAATTCATCCATCCCAGATCTTCTGTGCTTTCTGGCAGGAGATGGGCTAGAACTATTGTGTGCTTCCCTACTGGAATGATTTGGGGAGCGATGATGATGTCTGATAAAACTTCTTGATCTTGTTTTCCTCTCAGGGGTCCTGCGACTCTCTATCTTGCTTGAGTCACTCTCCTTTTTCAATTTCTTTTCTATTCTTTCCAGACTCTTCAACATCCTTAAGTTGAATTGACCCTTCCTATACCTAACTTTCATGAGCTTTCGGCTATCATCTCTGCGAGCCTAGGCATCTTTCTGTAATCTTTCAATGATTTTCATCACATGCCCTTCCTTTTCCAATTCTCTTCCATGCCCATTGGAGTTTTATCCTTCGACTCCCAAGTTGACATTCCTTCCTTCTCTTTCATTATCTGAATTGGAGGCAATCAACACCTCTTCCATTTCTATACTCAGTGCAAATTTGCATCTTTCCTAACACTCGTTGAACTCTTCACATACAACATCCAATCAACTGAAGTTTGTCAAGCCTTAAACCCTTAATAAAACTACAACGTTCATAAACCAATGCGAATAAGAAAATGTTTTGATTCCATGAATTTTCTGAGCTCTGTTTGGCTCTGCAATTTCTGGCAATAACCCTCGTTTTCTTAGTCCCCAACGCATGAGTCCATGGGTCATGATCAAATGATAAACTTCTAGGTGATACAAGGCTCTCCAAATGAAACTTCGGGTTTCAGGATTTCGAGGCTTCGGGGTTTTGGGTTTTGGGGTTTTGGTCCCAGAGGTTCTCGCACTCGCTTGCCTCTCCAACTCTTGACTTCCAAAAATTCGATTTCCTTACCCTCTAGTCCCATAGCACAGTTGTCACCCACCAAGGAAGTGACACATGGTGTCCTTAAGAAGGTCCACCTCACTACCAGCGATATTAGGGGGCCCCACTACTTTCACTTTTTGTTTCGGAGTTTCGGGCTTCAAGAGTTTGTGCATCTACACATCTCGAACTTCTGTTTGCCAAAATTTGGAAATTATGGTCAATTCATCTACTTGATCCAATGATCAAGTTGCTCTCCTATGATCTATGGTGTAGATCATTTCGGGATTTTAGGGTTTTGAGTTTTCGGTAACCAGGAGTTCACGATGCAGCGACTCCAAATCTCTTATCACTTCAATCCCTGAATTCTGATACACGAGTTCTTGTATGAGATCCAACGATCCTCGATGATTTGGATCTAACAGTCCAGATATATCCTGTGCTTACACCTATCAAATCTCTTCAGCCCTAACTTCCTCTCTAGTTGGCTGGATCTGACGACTCACGGGATTTCGACACTTCTTCCTGGAAGTGCTCCACCGTCCGATTCTACCCTTGTTAATCTCTTTCGCAATTTAGGACTTGGAGTGACCAAGAATTTGGCCTGTGCTCCAAGTTCACAATCCCTGATTTCACGAAATGATCCAACAGTTCAAACCAACCATGATCAATGACCCACGTTTATTCTGGATCCTAGGGTGGTGAGTTTCTCCATCCACTAACCACCTTGCAACTTTTGGCCATCTTACGACCCTCATGATTTAGTGAGTTCTCCACAGAGAATTCTGACCATCCAACTCTACTTCTCAAGGACTTCTGGCCAATGACTTGGTACCCTCCTTCTGAACCTTCATTTACTTGATCCAACACTTATGGTGTGGAGTTCTCTCTCTCCCTATGGCCATATGCCACACCGACTATAGTTTTATAATACTGCTACACCTCCTGAGCTTTGTAACATAGGCAAGTAGTCTGTTGACACTCAGAAACATTTTGAGGTCTGAAATTAGTCCTCCAGACACAATTTCTTCTCAAAACCTCGGTCCAAAGACCACTTATCCGACCCATCTAGGCTCAACGTTGAAACTAGGCTCTGATACCATACTATAACGTCCCCAGACCATCGTCCCACTAGCCAGGAAAATGCTACTATGCAGAACAACATCATTCTCATACTTAATTAAAAACATGCATTTAAGTCATATTAAACACATTTAACTCAGAGTAAGCAAAATATTACTGCTAACATAAATAATCCCTGACATTAACAATAATTCATATGCACAATAGAATACATGATACATATAAGCATCAAAGGCATGCAAAACATAATATTAAGCATAAGCTGATACTTATCTTTGAAACCATGGTAATTCCACCAACCACGTGCAGGCCTTCCACGAACCTCCTAGCCTTAGACCACGCTACTCATGATGTTCAGTAGTGGGTCACCCCCGAGCTAGGACTAAGCTCCACCCATGGCAAGGAATCCTAGTATAGGATGAGGTTATAGGGGAAAACTACAAAAAATGATCGAAATGATTCTTCTGAGGATGCCTTCTTACGGCCACTACTCATGGACTCTCATTCCCTACATGCTTGTTTCGCCCGGGAGTATACACCTTCACAAGCACAGTCCATCAGTTCTTCACCTCCCTCTCTAGGTCTTGGGAACGGGCCGTATCAGGAAGTCTTAGAGCTCTGTAGCTGGTGTTGGACTCTCTCTGGAAGAATAGCACTTTCCAATAGACTCCTTTACCTGGAAATATATTCTCGCAGGCCTGACAGACTGCCTCTTCAACTAAGGTCCTTAAAACCTGGTTCTTCAGCCCCTTTTGACTCAATTCCCAGATGGTGAGGATAACCACAACACAACCCCACTCAGGAAAACATAAAACAATAACCTACAGATAGATCGGGTACATATTCAGCTCTACAATGTCGGATAGATTGAGTTCTAGAACTCACAAGTCGACTTTCCCCTCCTTACCAGTTCTCTCAACAGTGCAATGGTATGTTAAGGGCAGACATAGACCAATAACGGAATCAGACGGATGATGTTTTGGTCTTCAGGAAGACGTCTCAGTTTTCTGGTTCTCAAAGCTACGTGAGGGTATCTGAAATTAGACACAAAGGATGATGGAATGAGGAGCGACCCCCTCCATGGCTAACTTCTACAGTTTTTTAGATGCATGTTCCTAGGTCAACATGTGTCACCCATGAAGCTGCATGCACTCCATCAACATGCGTTCCTCTCTAGGAACTTAGGACACAACATATATTTCACATGGCTTTTGGAATAATATTAAAATATTATTCCCAAGGACTTAAGCCCCTAGGCTCAACACTTAGCCTCTTTTTCCAACCTTCCAGCCCATAATCCCTTACCTACTCTGTGGAATCTTAGTCCCCCATCACTCATTCATCGTGGTCGGTCTGCACGCAACGATGTTTATATTTTTATTAATGTTTTGCATCATTACATATACAAAATTAGGCTCTCGGCCTTAACACTTAGGCTCTCCAACCTAATAACACATAAGCCCACTAGCTTATAGAAACTTGAATCACCAGCCTATAAAACATAATTACAATTCATAATGCAAGCTCTATACTTCATAGACATGGTTTACAACAGGGCTCGGCCTTGGGGACATTACAATAAGGGTGCCAAAGATCCATAGCACACAGAATAGCCAATATTTCCTTTTAATAGATTGATTTTACCAAATGTCACTCAGACCATTGTTTGTTGGTAAATTCCAAAGGACAACCCTCTTGCATAAGGACTACTCCAATTCCTCTCCCGGAAGCATCACATTCCAGGACAAAGGTCTTTGTGAAATTAGGAAGGGCCAGGACCAGAGTGGTTTACATGTCCGCCTTTAAGGTTTGAAAGGTCTGAGAAACTCTGAGAGTCCAAGTGAAAGAATTATTTTTAAGGAGAGTACTGAGAGGTGTCACAATCTTTACATAATTATTCACAAACTTGTGATAATAATCTGTTAAACCCAGAAATCCACACAAGATTTTGAGAGTCTTTGGGCAAGGAAAATCCTGCATAGCTTCAATCTTTTTGGGGTCCACCCTAGCATCGCCCTTGCCAATAGGATGACCCAAGTACTCGACATCTGAGGGGCCAAAATCACATTTCTATTGTTTGAGGAAAAGTTGGTGTAGAGAGAGTAGATGTAGAACTTGATCCACATGAGCAAGATGGGTTTTCTAGGTTTTACTATAGATGAGGATATCATCAAATAAAATTAAGACAAACTGATGGAGAAAAGGATGGAATACATGATTCATGAGGCTTTGGAAAGTGGAGGGATCATTACACTTTCCAAAGGGCATGACCAAAAACTCATAGTGGCCCTCATGAGTTCAAAATGCAGTCTTATGAATGTTTTCCTCGTTCATACGTATCTGGTGGTAGCCAAAACAAAGATCAAGTTTATTAAATAACTAGGCCCCACTCAATTCATCCAAGAGGTCATCAATGATAGGAATGGGAAATTTTTCTTTAATGGTGAGTTTTTTGAGGGTGAAAAATTCAAGACACATGCACCAAGAACCTTCTTTCTTAATGACCATGACCACATGAGAAGAGTAGGGGCTCGTACTAGGAAAAATAACACCTATGTTGAGAAATTCTTGAACAATTTTCTCAATTTCACTTTTCTAGGAAAAGGGATGATGATAGGGATAGATATTGGGAGGAAGGATGCCAGGGACAAGGGGAATGGAGTGATCATGAACACCATGGGAAGGAGGGAGTCCCTAGGGAGTGGAAAAAACAACTTGATTTTTGGAGAGGATGGATTAAAGGTCCTACGGCACATAGGGTGTCTCAATGGCTTGAATGGAATGGAGTTGTGAAATAATGCCAGAATGACCTTTTTTTAACATATTTTCCATGCGATGGGAACTGATGATCTCCGGGGAACCGAGGATGATTCCTTGGAACTTATATTGTTGTCCCTCCTAGTGGAATTGCATGTTTAATTCCTTTCAATCCATGAGAATGGGACCCAAAGTCCTTATCTTTTTTTCACCCAACACAATGTCACAATCACCCATGTCGATAGAAAACATATGATATTTCATGTGGTACTGACCAATTTGGAGATGCACATTTTCACAACGCCCTCCACATTTCATGGACCCGCCACTGACAATCATGATTTGAAAATTATTGATGGCACAGATATAGAAATTAGTTTCTTTGGAAATGTGGTGATGAATAAAATTAAGGGTTATTCCACTATGAACAAGAATGATGACCTTCTGATGATTAATGTAACCAATGATATTGAGGGTTTGGGGAGCAAATAAGCTAGTGAGAGAATTCAGGGAAATGACTGGTTCAAATCTGGGAGGGTTGGAGGGTGGGTTCATGTCAGTGGGTTCAAGTGACTCGGCCACAAGGGAAGCCTCAACATCATCTTCCAAAACAACATATGAGATGGCCATAAAAATATTTTGCTCCTTACACTTGTGCCCAAGAAAATATTTTTCATCACAATTATAAAAAATTCCTTTGAGTTGGCATTCAACCATTTCTTCCCTAGTCAATTTTTGGATCTTTAATGGAGTAGAAGGAGGAGTGGGGGTGACTGGTTTAGTGCGAGGATTAAAGGAGGGTTTCCATGTTTGAGAAGAGACAAATTGTTTTGCTTCCTTATCTATTTTAGTAGCTTCCACCTTACTATGAGGTAGAGCCATGAGGACATGTGCACAAATCTCATCCTTCAAGTCACTGATAAAACATTCTTGTAAAAAAACATTAGACATGCCCTATACGGAAATCTAATCACTCAAAAGAGGCTATAAAGTCTTCCACTGTGCCAGACTATTTCAACTTTGTCAAACGGCCTAAATGGTTGGTGTCAGTGTCAAAGTGCTCATAAAGCTCTGCCACAAATGTTTCCAAGATATATACCCTTGGCATGAATTATTTCTCCATTGCCACCATTTCCAACGTTCTTGAACTAGATGGAGAACACCATATCGGATTTTGGCCAACTCATCTATAATGCCATACAAAGAGAAATAATGTTCCATTTGAGTATTAAGCCCTAATATTGGCTCATTACCACTTAATTGGGGCATATTAGATTAGTAATGTTATTTTATTTATGTCGGATTTAGGCCATTAGTTGTAATTTAGATTAGTAATGTTATTTTATTTATGTCGGCTTTAGGCCATTAA
>ML785405.1:505437-525228 GCA_009831015.1 Picea engelmannii
TATTATCTGAAATTATCTCTTTTTCAAGGCGTTGAGTACTTTTCCTGAGGTTTTTCTATGCTATATTGATGTTTGGTTCTTAACATTGAGTTACCCATCTAGTGGGATTCGAGCCATCAAATTTGGTCACATTCACACGCAATAGGCGTAGGTTGTGCTGAAAGTGATGGGGCTAAAAAATTTGGGAATGAGAGGAAGTTTCACCTTCAGATTGCAAAGTTGGGTTAGAGGAGGGAAGATTTGCAAGGATATGCAACTTGGCGCAGATCATCATAGTGAAGGATGCAAGCTGGGTATTGAAGGATTCAATTTGGGTAGCGAGGTCTTGTTTGATGTCATCCATTTTGGCATCGATGGAGGAATGCATGTTTTTATTGATGGTGGAAACATTGGAATTGAATTGTCTCACTTCTTGTTGGGCCTCTGTAAAATTAGAGTACAAGGAATTGAAGCGAGCTTCCAAGTCTTAGCTACATGTGTGGGCCATGATGAAGAGGGAAAATGAAAATGGATGGGTGGGGCCACACAAAAAATGGGTTATGGGTGAAGTGTATCATGATGATAAGGGCAATGAGGGGAATCCAATGGGGTAAGGCCAAAATGAGGGTGTTGGAAGGAGGTCGGGTCCATGAGAAAACAATTTGTTGAAAAATGATAGGTATGATTACGATAAGGGATAAGAGAGGAATACAACGAGATTGGTCTCAAATAATGGTGCCAACAGGATCCAAACTATTGTAGTGACTAAATGCTGAAATTCGTAATAGGAAGGAAGGTTTAGTAATTTTGCAACTCAAATGCAGAAGACACAGTTGCGTGGAAATAGATCTTGTCTATTATTCTTTTGTTTCCATCCCATAGGTTAGGGTATTCAAGGGTTCTACAGAAAAATGTTTTCCTTGTGCTATATCTCTCTAATATACATCCATGGTCTAATAGTGGTAATCATCCCAATATCTTAGGGAACAAACTAAGGAGGCTAGACCATGCCCTTAGCCATACTACCTGACTACCCAGGTACTAGACAGTATCTTCCAAGTGTTGTTCTTGATGGAACTATAGCAGTCAGGTGACCCATCAGTTTATCTATTCATGGCTTAAGGAGATCTAGGCCTATCCTTATATAGGTGTTTTATGATGCACTACCACTCAAAGTGGTACAAACAGGGGTTACAAGGGTGGCCAATAGATGTGGTCTTCAGTACCACTTGTATTTCTTGCATGTATGAATCCTCGACCATAGTTTTATGCACGTAATGACAGATCTTTGTAGATTTAAGATGTCAGAATATGTCTTTACCATGAAAAACAAATTTAACCCACAATTTTCTACCGAGGAAGGTGCTTTGATACCACTTGTAGTATTCCAGATATAAAATAGTATGCAGAACATAAATAATTAGCTAGAAATGGTAGAGAAACAATGATATAGCCAGAACAACACTAGAATAATACCATAATAATACCAGAAAAATAACTTTGATTACTGGGAGAAATGCTCACTTTCCTCTTCGAGGGGGAAACCTCTAGCAGAGAAGAGCTCTATTACAATAATAACCAAGACAAAACTTATCATACCCTCTACTCCTATTTATACTAAATATGTCGATCCAAAATAAGAATCTAGAGGAATATCCTTCTAGAAGTGGAGGATTCTATTAGGTCTCCTTACATTTGATTTATTCTTCCTTATTTCTAAGCCTTATTAATATTTGCCTTTATTACATGGAAATATATTATTCTACCTACGTGACGGGTTAGGGAGATTAGGTCCCTAACAAACACCAATATCCTTAGGTGAACACCAACTCACTAAGACCTTTATAGAAACCAATATAATATCTTCATACATAGAGTACTTCTGACTTCACCTGCATGCTTCAAACTTCATGCATTTCATAGCATCATCATACCCTTAAATTTCATGTTTCAATGCCTCTCCTTTCCTCATACCCCAAACAGATCTTGACAACCCAGTTAGATTTAACCTCCATGCCCCAATGAACCTAAGAGAATCATTACTAGAATATAATTCTAGACCACAACATCACAACCTCAAAAGAATGCACTTTGTAGCATCATATATCCCAGTCCTTCATAATTCACCCTTAAAACTACAAGAAAACTCATCTTGCACCTTTGGATCCAAATAATACTCTCCAACTTCTCTTGCACAACTCATATCTCTTCTGTGCAACTTAGACTTGAAATTCTTTCTTGGGTTCTCTTCAAATGTGCACTTCTATCATGCATTTATAGTGTTTTTGTGCTCACGTTTAGGGATGACCTATAAAGACTGGTTGGGTCGACCTGAACATCCTGGTTGGGTTTTCTAGTAGAAATATTCATATGTTGTATATATATAGTATCCCTCTATATTTGACATCAATGAATCAAATATTTCAAACAATCTCCCCCTTTTTCATTGATGGAAACTCTTACTCATTTATGATGCTCCCTCTCTCCGTGACTTTCCTTGTGTGATCCATATTATTTTCGGTACAAAATGAGAGTGGAGATATAATAAAGAAATGTATAGAGATATATCATATATACAATAATATAATAGATATGTATCATAGATATAACCATAAACACAGAGATACAATAATACACAATTTCTATTAATGAGTGAAATGTATAAAACTGTAGAAATACAGAGTGAAAGACTCACTAGAATGGTGGAATCTTATCTATGAGAAGACAAATGCCGACTACGCTCAATTGAAAGAAGATGATTGTTACAATAATGATACAAAAAACTTTTTAACATAAAGAAAATCCAAAACCCTAACCTTGGAAGATGAAAAGCCAACAGTTTTATGGACTTCGTTTTGGGTAGTTTGGTGTATCAACTTCTCGAGGGTGTAACTTTGGCATGTGATCTGTATTTTGGGTGAAAGTTAGCTTGTTGGAAAGGTATCGATGCAGAGATTCATTTTTTGGGATAAACTGAATCCTTTGGCTATAATTGAGGTTTTTGATCGTGAAAAAATGTTGTTTAGGCCCTCAAAATGACCCCAGAATTTTAGGACCCGAAAAAATGCTAAAAATAGTAAATTGCCAACAAATTGTTTTGAGCCAATTGGAATAGATGGGTGGTCACCGATGTCCACATGGATCAATATTCCCTCCATATGAAGAAATGGTATCCATTGCATTGAGTTCTCGAGGGAGAGGGATTATCATTTGCTGAATCTGAATCTTGGTGAGATGCTTGCCTTTTTGGAGAAGTTGCACTACTTAACTTGTTGAATACTATCACGAACCTATTGTTGGTGGGGTTGAATATGTTCAACCAAACTGTTGTATCTTGTCTTGACTGGGATATGTGTAGGTACCATTGTAGGTGAAGAAACAATATCTTTTTTCTCTTCTGCAATAATCTTATGTTGGAAAGAAAGGTCTTGGGCCAATAATGCAGTGGTTGCAGTGTCCTTCTATTCACATTTTGAACAAATTGTGAAGAGAATGAATTTTTCATTATGAGATATTACCTTGAAGCGTTGTTCTGGTGGGACATTACTTGAAATGATCTATGGTATCCTATAGAGATGACCCCCTAGATTGACAATGAAACTATAGGGTTGAGAATCATAAATAGCATGGCGCTTCCACATATATGGCTAGCCAAAATAACACCATAGACATTCAATGGGGAAACATCACATAATATCTCATCCTTGAAGGGATGTATGTCATATGACAATTGACATTGTTGGTTGACATGAAGATCTTGTCCGTGGTGAAGCCACTCGATGTTGTATGGTTGTGGGTGTGGTGTTGTTGACAATCCCAACTGTTTAATGACCTTTGTTGAGATGAGGTTCTGATATCAACAATAAAATGCAGTGGGGTCCCCTTCACCCACGTCTGCGAATGAAAAAGGTGCTCCCCCTCTTCAGGATCTATTGGTTCTTCTGGTTGAATTGTTTCGGTCACAACAATAGCGATGGGGTATACGTCAATGATCTTTCTTCTCCCATTATTTTCTTAATCAGATTCTGAATCAGGGTTGAGATCCTTTTCTTTGATCTCAACCACCAATGATTGTTTTCAGCAAAAATCATCGATGTTGTTGTGTCTGTAATTCTTCCTTTTTCTATAAATTATCCCCCTTTGACATCATTGGAAAATTCATGCTCCCCCTGACCTTGTGCTTCCATTTACTATCAAGATGAGAGAAACATTACTCCCATACAACATTTTTCTCCTTTGACTTCATTAAGAATGTATACATTGCTCGAGTTTCTATTTTCATTTTCTACTAATCTTCATGAACCTTCTTTCCTTATCTCAAATCCTTTAGAATGAAATGTGAGGTTTTAACCTTTATAACCCATTTGAATGACAGTTATAATATTTTTTTTTAACCCTTGAACATACAAACATTTTGTGTTTTAGTCTTTCCATTATCAACACTAACGATACCTTTTCCAACTATCCTTGCAGAAGCATTATCCTCAAAGGTAACACTCCCTCCTTTTCATTCCTTTAGGATGATAAATTTGTTTTGATCCCCTATCATGTGTTTTTAACATCCACTATCAATGTACCATGAGCTCCTTTTTCTTTAGTATATATTTCAGTTCCAAATTCTTCCTTCCTTGGTTCTTCTTGCTTCCTTTTCCACATCTTTGTCTATTCTTCTCTATTTTTGGTAAGAGCATCTTCTTCCATGTTTTGTTTAGGATAATTTATTATGTTTCTTCTACAGTCACAAGATATGTCCCCATAGTTATTGAACTTCTAACATTCATCATTGTAATCAAGTAGGGGAAAAAATGAATTGTAGTTTCTATCAACAAACCCATGATAACTTATGGTCTTGTTCCTCAGATGATCATTCTTTGAGGCTTTATAATAACCTTTATTTCTATCTCTCACATGATCACTTCTTTCATAAGATCTAAAATTTATTGCTTTATGACCAAAATTATTGTAAAAAAAAAAAATAGCCAAGAAAGATATTTTGGTACCGAATTATGAAAGGTCTTCTTGGTGTAACAACTCTTTTGAACTCATTCTTGTGAGAAGAATCAGATTTCTACTAGTCATCATTTTCCTTTCCTATTGTTTCTTTCATTTTTGATGGATCCTTTGATAATATTTTCATATCATTTAGGATTTTCTTCATTTTCCTTTTCTAATGGCTTTGTGACCTTAGTTCTTGCATCTCCCTTGGGGTTCTTTTGTTTTTCATCGTATCCAATATCTGTCTTGATGAACAGTGACCTTTGGAAACTAAGAATATTATCTTGTATTTCAATACTCTTTCCAAACTTCAAACTTCTATTCAAATGATCAATTGTTTTCTCTAGGTACTTTCTTATGGAAACTATTTCAACTTCTACCTTCTCTGCAATTTTCTTCCTTTTCTTTCAGTCAGATTCTCACACTTCTATCCTTTTTTCCTATTCTAGTTGAGTATTCAAGATGATAATTGCCTTCTTTTTTTATTTAAGATCACAATCATTCTTTTCATTTTTTTTCAATTTCTCCTTTTCCTTTATATTTGTTCCCCTGTGTATGTATATTTCCTCTAAGGCACTAACATGTTCTACTTCATGATTCAATTCCTATGAATCTGGATTTTCTTTCTGATTATCTTCATTTTCTTCCTTAGATTTTTTTTTTCCATGGTTATGGAGACAGATTCTTCTTCATAATCACTATCTTCCCTTTCTTTGGATTTTCCAGGTCCTCCTTTTATCTTTCTCACAAATTCTGCTTCTTCTATCTTTGATTCATAGCTAGAAAAATCACGATATCTCTCTTCATAAAATTTTGTTGTTTTCTCCAAATCTATTTAATTGATGTACTCTACATTACCTTGAAAATATTAGAATATTATTGGACATTCAAGATGACATCTATTTATTTTTCATTGTGCTCACTTGACTCCTTCCTAGCTTCATCTGTATTACCTATTGTGAATAATCCCCAGATACCAAACCCAAGGGCCATCAAATATGTCTTCATTCTTATACTCCATGATAAATAGTTTTTTCCATCAAACAAAGGAGATTTGTTTGTACCTGGAGACCTCACTTGCAATCCATATGTGCTTGAAATCTACCTTTTTAGTTGTTAAATTGTTTATGAGGGAAACTTCTCTGAAACCAATTTTTGAAAGTATGCTTATACTGAGAGGGGGGGGCGGGGGTTGAACCAGTATAATATATTTTTTTGTTTAATTGACCATTCATCAATAATTCATTAACTTTAGAAAAATAAATACATATAAACTCATATCACAATAGATAGAGTTTAACTTGGAAACCATTGTAGGAGAAAACAACAAATAATATCTTTATAAATGTCTATATGCACCAACCTATTGTTACAAATCTCGTAGGAACCAACCTACTAGTGACACCAATGTCCTTAGATGAGAACCAAATAAACATGATATCATGTATGCACCAACCTAATAGAGACATGAATATCCTCAGTTGAGAACCAACTCAACAAGATATTGTTTAGGAACCAACCTACTAGAGACACTGATCTCCTTAGCTACAACACTAACTCAACAAGATGTTGTGTAGGTACCAACCTACTAGAGACACCAATCTCCTTATATGAGCACCAAATCAATAATACCTGTATAGACACCAATCTAAGATATTCATGCATAGAGTACTTATAACTTCACCTGCATGATTCATAATTCATGCATTTCAAAACATCATCATACCCTTAACTTTCATGTTACAATGCCTCTCTTTACTTCATACCCTAGACATAGCCTCAAACCCTAGTTAGCTTTATCCTTCATTCCCTAGATAACTTCATAAAATCATTCCCAAAATGTAATTCCATATTACAACATCACAACCTCAAAACAATGCAATTTGTAGTGTCATAGACCATAGTACTTCATAGTGCACCCTTAAAACTCCAAGAAAGCTCCTCTTGCACCTTTAGACCCCAAGAATACTCTCAAGCTTCTCTTGTGCACCTCATAGTTCTTATATGCACCTCAGACTTGATCTTGTTTCTTGTATTCTCTTCAAATTCACACATCTATCCTATATTTACAATGTTTATGTGCTCACTTTTATGGTTGACCTGTAAATATTGTCTAGGATGACATAACATTTCTAGTTGGGTTGTCTGACAAAAAAATTCATACTTCCTCATTCCTAAAGAGTTATAGGGAGTGTCTTATACCATTGGAAAGGTATTAGAATACGATTTCCAACCATATAATCTATCCTCCCATTTGAGATATGTATTTAGAGTAAAAATGACCTCAAAGATATGGTATCCAAACTGAGAATAAAAAATCCAAAAACAATATTTCCAACAATCTCCATCTTGCAATATTTATCTTGGACATATGTAGTCTCCCCCTGTATTTGATATCAATGACAACAATATTTCCAATAGATATAATTAATAAGTTTTGCACACAAGAGATGGATTTTAGTCATTTCACCCAAATTAAAGGTTTTATGGCCCTAGTCCTTGAATAGCGCTTAAACCACCACATAGACCCAAATCATTAGTCTCTAATTCATATAAGGGCATCATTAAGATATTATACATGATAAGAATGGTTCTCAGGGCCTTGACAATGGTCAATGAAAGAAGGCAAGGGTCATAGGATCTAAATTAATATTATTGGGGTCACAATCCATTAATAACACCTTGAACCACCACCTAAACCCTCTAAATGGAATATTTGACCTCCAAATGAGATATTGGAACTCTTAGAAAGGTTTAGACAAAATGGATGGGGTTTGAAACCTTAACCATGGTATTGAGAGAAAATAAATGGTCTGGTGATGTAAATTAATATTTTCAAACTCATGAGGCATGAACAAATCCTTAAACCCCTACAAGGGCCCTTTAGAGGGGATATTTTGATTTTGATTGGGATATGGGTACTATCAGTAATTTTTATGCACCAAGGATTGGTCTCGGGGTTTTCACCAAGGTAAGAGGAGGAAACAAAGGGCCTCAAGCCCTATATAAATTTTGATGTCTCCTAAATTAACCCATTATATTATTTTTAGTACAACTAATTACTCCCCAAGAACCTTGTATTCTATCCATTAATTTTCCTAATATCTACTAATTTGGCCAATTTTGTAGGTAATGTCAATGTGTTAATAGATAGCTTTCAATGGTTTATTCTAGTTGAATTATATGATATTGTTATGTGATGAAGATTGAATTTTACTATTGATGATGAGTATGATGTGATTGTTGATTATTTTCTTTCCATATCTTTAGCCCCTATAGCCATAGAAAATTTTACTTGTTTATTTTCAGCCTTGGATCCACCTTTGACACCTATTACAACTACAACCAAGAGAAAGGGAAAGTGGTGGATAATTTCTTTCTAATTCTATGGCTAGTATTCATCCATTGATGATATAAGGAAGGAAATAATTCGCTAGCATAATTTTAGGGCATTAATTGAATTTCCTTGATAACTTGAACAAGAAAATAGTATGGGTTATAGAGGTGTGATCCACAATGTTCCAATTTGAGAAAGTGGGAGATGGTCATGCACTCTACAATATCCCATTTAAAGTAGAAGACCAAGAGAAAGAGTGGTGCAATGGAATCTCCAACAAACAACTTGTTCTAGCTTGAGAAGGAGGAATAATATTGACCATGTCAAGGGAGTTACAAAAGAGATAGGGATGACTATGTTGATCCACTGACCTAGTTGTCTCATTAATTAGGATTTACAACATGTAATTGTTTCCAACCAACTTGTTCCACATTCCTTTATGCCTCTAGTGCGTCCCTTTCATTTATCTCCATGATTTGTTTCTACATACATTTATCTATCCATATTTTCAAAGTTTCTTCCAAACATGTAGGGCTCAACTCAACGATGATTTGCAAATATTGATTATGGAAATCCACAAACTAGTGAAGTTGGGTGTTCTATACCCCTAAAATTATTGAAGCCCCAATAATAAATGCATATAAATTCTCACTATTTTCCTCCATTGTGTTACGAGGAAAATCTCTCTATGGCTAGGGGTAAACCACAATAGACGAAAATGGCTGTAGAAATCGACTATAATCTCAGGTATTCTATATAAACAAATATGCTATAAAGACAAGATAAAAGGCCTACCTTGTCCAGACGTTCGATGAAGTCCACCATTGAGCACTTGACTCAAAGCAATACACCTACCACTTGTCCTCAACAACCAAGAAACACAAGCATATGGTGATAATATATAATGTTAACACATTCAATAGCATAATTCGTAAAAATTCATAAAAAATACGTCCATGGAATCACAATTCAAATATTTGTAAGATATTAATTGGAAGATAAAAGAGTATTTCTATTAAAATGTAATCAACATAAGTGAATGAATTACAAACTTCTATGTCGTCATGCTTTGGAACCGAGAAACTAAGTCCCTTCCAGCTGGGCCTCCACCACTTCAATCCTCCAACAAAGGAAACCTCATATAATAGAGACAGTGAGGTTCTTAATAATTTAGGGAAGAGCTTGGGGGATGAACAATGTGTTCAGAATTAAAGGGACAAAGGGATGCAGACTCAATATGAAGTGAATAATTTCTCGCGAGTAACTTTTCTCTCAAAGTTGAATTCTTCTCCTCTTTTCCATGGATAGGATTTGGCCCATTTATAGCCTTCAAGTGGAACTCAAGGGTCGATTCAGAGCCTTTCTAGTATATGGAAGGTCAAGGATCATGGATCTTTTGATGTGACATGGAAACCCAACACCATTTTTTAATTTTGGGCACAAAACTCGATGTACGCGAGATGTAGTGGTGCAACCTGCGTATGCACATGTTGTACAATAGGTAGGGCATGTATATGTGGGAAAATAATGTTTTTAGCACTAGGATTTGCAAAAAGGGACTTCAAGTCTACATAGGGAAATGAAAAAGGCCTTCTGTGCAAGTTTTCATAGGGTGAGGAAAATCTTGCTATAACATATGCCCCCTAATTTGTGAGGTTAGAGGAGTATCTATGATGGAAAAAATACATTATAATACCTAGAAGTGGATTAATGGGGACCCAACTAGAAGAACTAGTTGCTCATTATTATCTATACTAACTTTGCACACATGGCTGCCAATTTGACTTACACTGCAAATCCATGTGAAAATATACCAAACAGTTGTCCATGGCCATGAATAGGTAATACAAAGGTGGCTACATGCCATACTCTGTCATAGTCATGAACAAGGCCCAGTAAAACCAGTCTCAAAATCAATCTAGAGATATATGTATACAATGGAGTACAATATGATCTTCAATGATCACTAAAGTCACATAGGTACTGGTCCAATGAAAGATAGCAACAACTCAGGAAAGCTACGACTATGAACTGATGTATTCAAGTTTTCTACAAAATCCACCAAAGGTGCAAGTCTACATCGTGTGAATAAAGGAGTTGAGGTCGAACACAATGAGACTTCGTTTGATTATTGATCATTGAGGTATACCATTAACAAACATGACACAACCTACCTATAATGAAAGTAGGTATCAAGGAACCAAGTACATTATTACAAGTGTGAACAGAGGTGTCGGGTCAAACACTTGAACAATCCATAGATCAAGAGACATTGATGTATTCCAAATTGTCGATGGAGAGAGAACTTGCCACTAATGAATGCAAGCCTCTAGGTACTCATAGGACTCTAGGTCTCGTCTCCATAATAGATGAGATGAATTCGATGGAAGGAGACCTGTTGAAAGGAGAGCATTATGGCATATCTCATCATTTAGTACAAGGTACAAAGAAGGAGCTTGATGATTTGGAGGATATCATATGAAGAACATGTTCACGAACCAACGACCCTATGCGTCTTTCGCATGTACCAAATGCAAGAAAAACATGAAAAGGACCCTCTGAATAGAAGTCAATAAGGAAAGATGCTGACAAAGGTGAGGAAACCACCATTAATTCTAATGGAATCCAAGACACTGCACAAATCCCAATGTGTGAATAGATTTATTGTCGTCAAACACAAGGGAAACCACCTAGTCAATGACCAATGATGAAATGTCAACTATTGGCTTCAAGGTTACCTACCAATGAGGAAATTAGGAAAAGGGTGTGCAATAGGACTACAAATTCATGTGATTTTGAGACACACTGAGGGTATGGATGATAAGCAAAGTCAAGAGTTCTGAGGAATGGTTGACATAGGTTGATAAACATCCTTTGAACAAGAGCATGAAACATATGGAAGACTCTGGCATCATAGAATCAATGATGAAACTTTGAGATGCAGGAGGAATCAATCAAACTCTCCATAAGGAATGGAAGAGTAACCAATTGGGGGAGTAAACTCTATGTAACGAGCTCAGCTTCCTAAGGTCATGCTAAACCCAAAATTTTTATGACATGTGGACTCAAAAAATTTGTGCTCTGTTCAAAGGAGACACGACTGCTACCATTATAAGATAATATTCCTTTCTCTCCCGTATTTTTTTGTTTTTTCATAGTCAAATGAATGTTTTGATATAGAGGAGGAAACGAGTGTCACAAGTAATCAAACTAGTTCCAACAATGGAACATACCTATGCTCAATGAAAGGAGGTGCATACAGGAGATGGACACTCAGGGGAATGTTTCCTCTTGGGTATAGGGTGTCAAGATGCAAAGGATATAAAAAGGGCTCTTCTTGGTTGATGATGCAAACTGCTGAGGTGAAATGCTTATAACGTAAAAGTGAGAACCAACAATAGGCTCAATAATGCAAGTGAGAGAATGAGATGTAATTACAACTTAATTCAAAAAATGTCATTTTTCGTAATCTTGGTCTAATTGGTTTGAAAAAGGGATAGAATTGTACCAAATAGATGTCCTTTAAAATCCAATTTACGACAGTGAAAGAGACAAGTTCACTCGACAATATTTTCTCTTTTTGAGAGAGTCGAAAAACAGCTTAACCAAGAATCGCAACCTTTCAAATCCAATTAACGAGTGTGAAAGAGACAAGTTCACTCGATCATATTTTCTCTTTTTGAGAGAGTCAAAAAAGAGCTTAAATCAGACTCGTAGGGAGTTTTCTAGGCAACATTTCATGGGGCAGGCCAAGGCTGCCATGTAGGACTTTTGTGAATGTTCAACAACTTATGAAGAGACGACACAAGCTTGGGAAAACCCAAAGATTTCCAAGTAGAGGTGGATAAAATACTTGCGGAGGTGACCTTCTCAAATAAGTATTGAATAATTCCTTTCACTTGAAAGGGCATAGGATAAGGAATTTGATACCCCACAAGACCATCCCTGTCAAAGGGAACCTCTCGAGGACTTGGAGGGGGAGAAATTAGAGAGAATAAAACTCGCCCTTGTGTAGAAGGTATAGGACTAGAAATCTAAATGACATGGTTGAAACGCGCATCACCCTCCAAAATAAGAGTTGTATTGAATGAATATGGATCGGTATGACTACTTATTCAACCATTGGTTGAATAGGATATGAGCCAATAGGTCCAAGAGACACATCACCCCCTAAAGGAAGAGGGGCATCGAACAAATATTGCACCGACATGACCACCAGTTGAACATGATGCGAGACAACAAGTTCAGGAGGTGCATCACTCCCTAAAGGAAGAGGGGTGTCAATATAATATTGCATTAGCATGACTGCTGTATCAACTAGAGAATATTGGGACACTGAAGATGAATCAGAACCCGAAGGACCCCCAGGAAAGGACCATGCAGTAGCAGTAGCATGGCATAAATGAGTAAGGTTATCTCCTTCGAAAATCCTACAAAGGAACTTGGGTTTACATCTTACAGGTCTAGGCATCTCAATCATAGGAATTCCCCCAACGTCACTCACAACAGTTGGAGACATGTTCTTGGTGCGACAAACAAAGGTTGGTGATCCATCTCCTACATCATGCACAGATGTTGGAGATGTGATATTAGGATAACTCATGGTGACTAAAGTTGTGCCCCCATATTGTAATATACCATACATAAAATGTATGCAAAACCTAAATAAAATGCTAGTAATGGCAGAATAACAACAATATAACTAGAACATTCACCACAATAACACTGAAATGATATAAGAATAACAACATAAATAACACTTTGAATCTGGAAGCAATGTTCACGAGCCACTTTGAGGGGACAACCTCCAGTTGAGAAGATCTCTATTACAATAATATCCAAGATAGGGTTCTCATACCCTCGACTCCTATTTATACTAAAAAGAAGCATCTAGAGGAAGATCCTTCTAGAAGCGGAAGCTTCTATTAGGTCTTCTTACATCCACCTTATTCTATTTTATTGAAAGGCCTTATTAATATTGACCTTTATTACATCCGAATATATTGTTCTACCTATGTGTGGGTTAGGAACCTAACATGCCCGCCCCCTTAAAAAAAGCCTTTTCCTCAAGGATTGAGATGAGGAAATTGTTGCAGAATGGTAGTCGGTTCCCAAGTGGCATCTGTTAGAGTTGTCTCTTTCCACTGGACTAACACTTCCCTGATGGTTCTTTGACATAGGTGTCGCTCATGCTGGTCCAAAACTGCTTCTAGTTGTAGCCAAATGGATCCTTCTTCAACTAACTCTGGAAGGTTGGTTTGAATTTGGCACTTATCTCCAATCACATTCTTTAAGCATGAAACATGAAAAACAGGATGTAGCTTCGAATGGTTGGGAAAAGATAACTAATAGGTGACTTGTCCCACACACTTGAGCGCAGTATAAGGACCATAAAATTTGGGTGCTATCTTTTGAAAATGCTTGGCCTTAAGGGAAGTTTTCTTGTAAGGTTGTAGTCGAAGAAACACCTGATCTCCTTCTGCAAATTGACATTCAAAGTGACCTTGATCTGCTTGTTGCTTCATGCGATTTTGTGCCATGACCAAATTATCTTTGAGGGTATGGAGAATAGCCTCTTGAGTTGTAAGTTTTAGGTCAACCGCTTGGACCTTCGAGGCAGCTGGTAAGAATGAGAGAATTGAAGGTGGCTTATGTCAATATATCGCTTCAAAAGGAGTCATGCGTGTAGTTGTATGGTATGAAGTGTTGTACCACCATTCAACTCGGGGTAACCATTGAGCCCACTGATTTTTCTTTTCTGAGGCAAAGCACCTCAAATATGTTTCCAAACACTTGTTAACAACTTTTGTTTGACCAACAGTTTGGGGATGATAAGTTGTGCTGAGATGCAATTATGTGCCTTGTATCTTGAATATTTCTTGCCAAAATTGCTTGTGAAAGTTGGGTCGTGATCAGAAACAATAGAGTGTGGCATGCCATGAAGCTTGAATACCTGATCCATGAATATTTGAACCATTGTAGATGCTATAAATGGGTGTTGAAGGGTGCAAAAATGAGAATACTTGGAAAGGCAATAAACAACCACCATGATGACGAATTTATTTCCTGATTTGGGTAAGCCGGTAATAAAATCCATAGAGATATCCTTCCAAATAGCAGGTGGAATTGGGAACGATTGTAGTGTGCCCAACGATTTGATTGTTTCTCCCTTGTTGCGTTGACACATGTCACATTCAACTACAAAATTATGAATGTCCTGTTTCATACCATCCCAGAAAAATGAATGTTTGACCCTATCATAGGTTTTGGTGAACTCAGAGTGCCCTATTTTGGGTGTAGTATGAAGCTCAGAAAGTACCATGGATTTAATATTTGATTGTTTACCTAAATACAAATGGCCTTTGTATCGAAGTTCCTCATGGAGCCAAGAGTACCCTGGGGAAGTTGGAGCATTGGACTGCAATTGCTAGATCAACTGCAAACTTTTGGGATCTTGTAGCCATTCCTGGAGAATGGCTTGGAGCCAATCTGGTACAATGAATGAAAGAGAAAAAAGGGATCCTTCATCTTCATATTTTTAGGAAAGTGCATTTGCAACCAAATTTTCTTTTCCTTTCTTATAAATGATCTCATAATCACATCCAAAGAGTTTAGTCACCCATTTTTGTTGTTCTAGGGAGGAAATGTGTTGTTCCAGAAAATACTTGAGGCTTTGATGGTCTGTCTTCATTTGGAACTGTTGCCCCAATAGATAAGGATGCCACAGATCCATGGCATGCAGAATAACCAACATTTCATTTTCATAGATGGATTTTCCCAGATTTCTTTCAGATAGTTGCCTGCTGGTAAAGTCCAAAGGTCGACCCTCTTGCATAAGGACAACACCAATTCCTTTCCCTGAGGCATCACATTCCAACACAAAGGTATTTGTGAAATTGGGAAGGGCAAGTACTTGAGTGGTGCACATGGCCATCTTCAAGGTTTGAAAAGATTGAGCAGCAGCTGGAGTCCAAGTGAAAGAGTTCTTTTTGAGGAGATCAGTGAGAGGTGCTGCAATCTTCCCATAATTCTTAACAAACTTGCGATAATACCTTTTTAAGCCTAGAAATCCATGCCAGCTCTTAAGAGTCTTTGGGTGAGGCCAATCTTCCATAGCTTCAATATTTTTAGGATCCACCCTAACGCCATATTTTCCAACTAGATGACCCAAGTGTTCTACTTTTGAGACACCAAAAGCACATTTAGACTATTTCAGGAAAAGTTGGTGCTGAGAGAGTAGATGGAGAACTCGATCCACATGAGCAAGATGGTCTGTCCAGGTTTTTCTATAGATGAGTATATCATCAAAGAAAACTAAGACAAAATGGTAAAGAAAAGGATGAAAGACATGATTCATGAGGCTTTGGAAGGTGGAGGGGACATTACACAAGCCAAATGGCATGACCAAAAACTCATTGTGGCCCTCATGAGTTCTAAAGGAAGTCTTGGGAATATCTGCCTCTTTCATATGTATATGGTGGTAGCCTGAACGAAGATCTAGTTTAGTGAAGAATTGGGTGCCACTCAATTCATCCAGGAGGTCATCAATGACAGGAATGGGGAAGTTTCCTTTGATGGTAAGTTTTTTGAGGGCACGGAAGTCGAGACACATTTTCCAAGAACCTTATTTCTTCGAGACCATGACCACAGGAGACGAATAAGGGCTCATGATAGGGCGGATAATGCCTTCATTAAGGAGTTCCTGGAACATTTTCTCAATTTCATTTCTTTTGGGAAAAGGGATGATAATATGGACGGGTATTGGGAGGATGAATTCCTGGTACAAGGGGAATGGAATGATCATGAAAACCACGGGAAGGAGGGAAGCCTTGGGGAGTGGAAAAGACCAATTGATGTTTAGAAAGGATGGCTTGGAGGTCTTGCGGTATCAAGGGTTTTTATGTTGCTTGTATGGCATGGAGTTGGGCGATAACACCAAAATGACCCTTTTTGAGCAGCTTTTCCATGCGATGGGAAATAATGATCTCAGGTAAACTGACGATGATGCCTTGGAACTTATATTGGTGGCCCTCTTGGTTGAATTGCATGGTTAATTCTTTAAAATCCATGAGAATGGGACCCAAAGTCCTTAGCCAGTATACACCCAACACAATGTCACAACCTCCCATGTCAATAGAAAACATATGGGATTTCAGGTGGTAGTCACCAATTTCAAGACACAGATTTTCACAACGCCCTCCACATTTCATGGAACCACCATTAGCAATCATGATTTGGAAATTATTTACGGCATGGATGTAGCAATGAGTTTCTTGGGAAATGCAGCGATGAATAAAATTATGGGTGTTTCCACTATCAACCAGAATGATGAACTTCTGATGCTTGATGTAACTGAATAGCTTGAGGGTTTGGGGAGCGGAGAATCCAGTGAGAGCATTGAGGGAAATGACCGGTTCTACTTTAGGAGGGTCTGAGGGAGGGGTTATGTCATTGGATTCAGGTGATTCATACATAGAGGGGGTTTCTTCATCTTCTTATGAAATCTCCTCGGAGATGGACATAAAAATTATTTGTTCTTTACACTTGTGTCCCAGGAAATATTTTTCATCATAATCATAACAAAGGCCTTTGAGTTGGCGTTCAACCATTTCAGCCTGGTTCAATTTTTGGATCTTTAGTGGAGCATAGGGAGTAGTGGGATTTACTGGTTTAGGGTGAGGGATGAAGGAGGGTTTGTGGTTTTGAGAATATACAAGATGTTGTGCTTATTTATCTCTTTTGGTAGCCTCCACCCAACTCTCAGGCCGAGCCATGAGGACAAGGGCCCAAATTTCATCCTTGAGGCCGCTGATAAAACACTCTCAGAAAAAGGCATCAAACATGCCCTCTATTCTAAAATCGAGGCACTCAAAAGAAGCTATAAAGTCTTCCATTATTCCTAATTATTTCACCTGTGTCAAGTAGCCCAAATGGTTGGTGTCAGTGTCAAAGTGTTCATAAAGCTCTGCCACAAATTGTGTCCAAGCAATATACCCCTGACGAGAATTTTTTCTCCATTTCCACCATTGCCAACATACTTGATCTAGATGGACAACACCATACCAGAGTTTGGTCAAGTCATGTGTAATGCTGTATAAAGAGAAGTAATGTTACATTTGGGTTACCCAACCAGTGGGGTCTGAGCCATCAAATTTGGTCACATCCACCCGTGGAAGGCATAGGTCACGTTGAAAGTGATGGTTCTGCAAGGTATGGGAATGAGAGGAAGGGTTATCTATGGGGATATTCATTTTGGTGCAGAGTGCCAAAAATTATTCAAGCTAGGTGGTGAGGTCTTGTTTGATTTCTTCCATTGAGGACTGAATGGTTATATTGATGGATGCAACAATGGCACTAAGTTGTTTCACTTCTTGATGGGTCTCAATGAGACCAGATTGTAAGGTGTTGAAGTGAGCTTCCAAGTCTTGGCTACGAGTATGGGCCATGAGGATGGGGGAACTTAAAAGGGGTGGGTGGGGTAAAACTATTTTTCCAAAAAAATGATATGGATGAATGTGATAAGGGCGAAGAAATGAATCCAATGGAATAGGTCTGAAATAATGGTGAAAAAATTTCCAGACCTTTTTTTTTTTTTTTTTACGGAGTTATACTCCGATATGAAGAATACTGCAGAGAGGAAATTCCCAAATGCTTAACCAGAAAGAAATGTGTATTTACTTCGCAACGCGAACACAGTTGCATGGCAATATATCTTTTCTATTTTAATTTGTTTATGTTTCTGTCCCCAAGGGTTAGGTATTCAAGGGTTCTACAAACAAGGGTTTTCCCTATGCTATAGCTCTCTAATATATGTGCGGGGTCCAATAGTAGTACTCGACCCAATATCTCAGGGCACTAACTAAGGAGGATAGACTATACCCTTAGCTGTACTACCTGACTACCTAGGTACTAGAGAGTATCTTCCTGGGTGTTGTTCTCGGTGACACTATAGAAGTCAGGCAGCCAATCGATTTATCTAAAGAGGGCTTCAAGTAATCTAGGTTGATCTGTACACATGTGTTTTCTGATGCGCTACCACTCGAAAGGGTACCAACAGGGGTTACAAGGGTGGCCAACAGATGTGTGCTTAAGTAACACTTGTATTTCTTGCATGTATGAATCCCTCAACTGCGGGTTTATGTGTGTAATGACAGATCTATGTGGCTTAAAGATGTCAGAATACATCTCTACCCTGAAAAAAAATTAACCCACACTTTCTTCTGAGGAAAGTGCTCTGATACCACTTGTGTTCGACAACACAGGTATTCCAATAGAGGACGAACACCTTCAGTAACCACTCACATAACCAAATCAAAGATCAACACATCGATGTTTTCACGTGGTAAAACCCCTACGGGGAAACATCCACAGCCCCAGCCAACGCGGCCACTTGGAGTAGTTTATTAATGCAAAGAAAAAGATTATAGAGAGATTTTACAAGATAGTTTCTCACAATCGATCATCGACAAATGACCCTTCATGCTCTTTAAATAGAGATCATGGACCAATCAGGTGTTAAGCCACGGATCAATGGCCATTAAGATCGAGGAGAGTATGAACCATTGGATCACTCTATGTCGGGAACATATCGTGACTGTCGGATTTCCTAACTACAAATGCATACTAATGCATACTAAAGAAACACACTTTTACCTAACGACATATTAGATCAAGTAGATCTTAACTAACTCCTAAGTGTCTAAATATCCTAACATCCCCCCTTAAGAACAACTTGGGATAGGATTGAAGGATTTACAATAATGACACAATAGGAGAAGGAAGGAGGCATTAGATCCTATCCCCCCTTAATGACATCTTCCTGAACTCCTAACATAGATCAAAGTTTGGAAAACTTCACTTTTGTAAGAGACTTTGTGAAAATGTCTGCAAATTGATCTTCTGTAGGGCAAAAGAGCACTTCAATAACTTGATCATGAATGAGCTTTCTAATGAAGTGCATGTGTAGCTTGATGTGTTTGCTACACTGATGTTGAACTGGGTATTTGGTGAGCTTGATGGCACTTTGATTTTCACACCAAAGTTTGGTCGGATGTTGGTGCTGGAATCCAAACTTTGAAAGGATCTGTTGAAGCCATAGGGCTTCCTGACTTGCATTTACCACTGCTCGGTACTCTGCTTCTGCTGAAGAAAGTGAAATAGCCTATTGTTTCTTATACGCCCAAGTGACAGGTCCTGAACCAAGCCTGAAAACATAACTTGCAGTAGACTTCTGATCATCGGGGTCGCCAGCCCAATCTGAATTAGTGAAACCAACCAATAAGGGAGTCCCCCCTGAACTGTAATGTATCCCAAACTGAACAATACCATGAACATAGTGAAGTATCCTTTTAGCTTCTTTCCAATGGCTTTCATGGGGTGTTTTCATATATCGGGCAACAAGACCAACAACAAAGGAAAGATCAGGACGGGTATGAGTCAAGTATAAGAGGCTACCAACTAACTAACGATACAGGGTGGCA
>ML785405.1:556102-602915 GCA_009831015.1 Picea engelmannii
ACAAAAACCTACAATACAAGATTGGAGAAAAATACAAGACGTCCTATTGGGATACTATCCACAAGAAAAGGAAAGTTTCCTAGAGGATTTCATCCAAGCCATGTAAGTGAGGTGATGTGGCTAGGGGATGTCCATACATGTGGGTGCAGTGAGAACCAAGGATGCATAATGTTATCTGTGGGTGCCTTTGTAGAAGGCGAGCTGTACCTGTCATGGATGCATTTTTTCCAAGCTCGTCCTTGCCTTTATTCTTTTTTAGCCTTTTTATTTTTTTTTTCTTTTTATTCTTATTTTTCTTTTTATTCAAGAGCTAACTAGATGACACTGCCTTGGCATGGTGATCAGAGCTGACAGTGTTGCCCACAAGTACTTTCACAGAGATGAGAAGGTTGGCTCATGATGAGACCCCCTTTCCCTTGGCCATGCAACCAAAGATCACTGCCCTGGCATCGTAACCAGATGGTGGCAATGTCATGTTTTTAGGTACCCATGAACCTAATAGTCTAGCTTGTGATGAGACCCCCTATCCTCTGACTAGGTCTTGTTTGTTATTTTTTAGGTCCCTCTTGTTTCTTGCTGAGAGGCATTTTACTTCCTTATCGGGGATCCCTGGGTGAAGCATCTCGAGGTTTCATTTTTAGGCTTTTGTCTTTTACCAACTTCTTTTACCTTATGGGCCTTTAGCCCCTTCTTCCCACGAGATAAGGTGAAATCCTACAAATAGATCAATCCAATGCTCAGACAAGGGGAATGGGATAAATGAGTGGAAGATAAGATGAAATAGTGGTGCTATGATGGGAGGAGACGATGGATTTTCAGAAATCCGAAAACCAAGACCTATGGGCACAGGCTTGCTAGGGCAGCCTGTCAATTTCCTCAAGCATGGTCAAGTTAGCTAATGTAAGATCCAAGTAGTTTTTAGAGATAAAAGGAATCAGATGCATATATTTAAAGGTTTTAATGATCAAAAGTGATACATACCATGATACCTAGACCAATTACCTCATGGAGCAAGAGCCTCTTCCGATACAAGACCAAGCCGATGGTGATGGATGTTTCTGTTGTTGGCAAGAAAAATTTGATGAAAAAAGAAAAGGATGGGCCCTCCAAGTACATGCTCAGGTCAATCATTCTCTCGGTACTCCATGTCTGGGACTTGTGGGCCTCGAGACATGATCTCCTAGTTATCCCTAAAAAGCGGGGATAACAGGAAGGATGAAGGATAAAGTAAAGCTACTTTGTGATAGTCAAAGTGTGATTCACTTGGCCAAGAATCCAGCATACCACAATAAAACTAAACATATTCCTATTAAGTACCATTTTGTAAGACAAGCCATTGATGAAGGTGGAGTCTCTCTTGAAAAATTTCATGCAAAAGAGAACTTCATAGACATGTTCACAAAACCAATACTTTTAGAGAAGCTACAATGGTGCTTGGCTTCTCTTGGCTTGCAGAAAAATTCCTAGAATAAAATAATGAGCAAGGTATCAGATAAATTTCTTTTCAAGGTGGATATTGTTGAAATGGTTGACAAAAGAACCCATGGATTCGAGGATCAATCATCTACCTCAACTCCTCTTCTTCAAGATTTGGTTGTGGATGTGTCAATTCCATTGGATCATGCATAGGAGAGGATTTACTGTTCAGTTAGTAAGTTGTTTGAGCTATGACTGTGAACCTAGGAGAATTATTAATTCAATGTATGTGAGAAGAGGGGAGTGACTTATAAAAATGTAAAATATCCATTAATGAATAGCAAGAAGCATCAATACCTTTGCTTGGTGGACGTAGCCCAAACTTGGGTGAACCACATAAATTTTTGTGTTTATTTTATCATTTTACAATTTGATATGATGTGTTTTGTATTCTCTGCTACATAATTAGTTAAGGTTTGTAGATGAATAGATTAATAAGGATAAGGCTAAGAAACTCAGACTCAGAATGAATAGAGGCTATCAAGTAGTCATACGACAAGAAAATCAATATAAATGAGAGCAATCTAAGGAGAAAATTACTTCAAACCCCCAAAAGAAGATTCTATCCCCAGTATGGTTGCCAATTCTATTACGAGGAAAATATCTCTATGGCTAGGGGTAAACCACAATAGACAAAAATGACTACAGAAATCAACTCTAGTCTCAGGTATTCTATACAAACAAATATGCTAGAAAGACAAGATAAAAGGCCTACCTCATCCAGATGTTCGATGAAGTCCACCATTGAGCACTTGACTCAAAGAAATACACCTACAACTAGTCCTCAAAAACCAAGAAATGCAAGCATACGGTAATAATATATAATGTTAGAACATTCAATAGAATAATTAGTCAACATTCATAACAAATATTCCCATGGAATAACAATTCAAATATTTACAAGATATTAATTGGATGAGAAAAGAGTATTTCTATTAAAATGTAATTAGCAGAAGTTAATGAATTGCAAACTTCCATGTCGACACGGTTCAGAACCGAGAAAATAAGTCCCTTCCAACTGGGCCTCCACCACTTCAATCCTCCTCCAAAGGAAAGCTCATATAACAGAGACAACGAGGTTCTCAATCATGTAGGAAAGAGATTGGGGGCTGAAAAATGTGTTTAGACTTAAAAGGACAAAGCGATGTAGACTCAATATGAAGTGAATAATTTCTCCAGAGTAACTTTGCTCTCAAAGTTGAATTCTTCTCCTCTTTTCCATATCTCAGATTTGGCCCATTTATAGGCTTCAAGTGGAACTGAAGGGTCGAGTCAGAATGTTTCTAGTATATGGAAGGTCAAGGATCATGGATCCCATGACATGACATAGAAACCCAACACCTTTTTTTAATTTTGGGCACAAAACACAATGTACACGGGTCGTAGTGGTGCAACCTGTGTATATTCATGTTGTACAATAGGTAGGGCACGTATATGTGGAAAAATAATGTTTTTAACTATGGGATTTTCAAAAAGGGACTTCAAGTATGCATAGGGAAATGGAAAAATGCCTTCTGTGCAAGTTTGCATAGGGTGAGGCAAATCTTGCTATAACACATTGGTTGTTTCTGCTCAAGGGCTTTCCAATCTACATTAGTGAAAAATCTAATTGTTCGAGAACTAAATATGTAGACTTTTATAGGATAAATCAGTAAATGTGGACATAAACTAATCTCCCTAGATCCACCTGGATCTAGAAAAAAATAGGACAGGACATGACGCTTCCCCTAAGTTATAAGCATTGATCTAAGTGTCAAAGAAGGAATTGACGAATTACCTTTGAGATCGCTTCCTTATATCTTTGTTGTTCGTGCTTCGCTCCAGTGCTCTTGTGAAACTAGCTCTGCAATGACACAAACCAACCAAAGTGAAAGCAACTATGATAGATTCAATGAAAACTTAGACATGTGATCAAGGAGTCATGTAATAAAATGAGAATAATTTTATGGGAAAGAAACATGCCACTGTATTATATTGAATGAAAGTGAAAGATACAACCAAAATTCCTTGATTTCACAAGTTCCCTTTTAGCGGTCCTTCATTCCAACACACACATATATTCATTCTGGAGTTTGCATGAAGGTGATCTTCAAAATCTTGATGGTTGAATGCAAACCTCAAACATCAATTGAAATAGTATTCTTCACACAATCTCTAGCCTATTCTTCCAACAATCCTTTTCTCAATGTTGCATAACTGTGCTTAACCTTTTCCATGAGAAGCCCATTATTATATTGGAGAAGTTGAAGTGGTTAAAGGGATGAGGATGATCCCACCAGATCAAAGAAGTCAGTAGGATCGTAATCATACAGACACCACCTCACATTCCAGAAGATTCCCATTCTATAAACTTCTTGAACCCCTTTCCTCTTTTGGCTTTCAAACGCCACCGCACCCTGCCTATATAGTAGCCTACGAAAATCCCATAGGCCAGCTATAGAGCAACCTGCAGAAATCTTTGATTTCCACACTATACACTATGGCTGGCCTACGACATCCTTCTAAAATGTAGTCTTGTAGAGGAGGAAAGAAGTCACTTTTCTCAAGCAAAAGATGATTTTGAGGGCCTGATTACATGCTTGTAAATTCATCATTAGGGTGACCAAAATAATGTGTAACAAAATGCCCCCCAAAGTATGAGGTCGTAACTTGTGATGACTGAAATACTTTGTAAAATATGTGTGTGTGTTGGGAACAAAGAACGCACAAATCGGGAACCTGCAAACAATCTAGCATCTACAAAATATGATACCATATCTGAAGTAGGAATAACCATGTTCATACTACAAATTATTGAACTCATAAGTGTAAGTCATGGCCACTAACAATACACTGTGGATCCATGTCATCGAAATGTTACATAGCCACCAATAATACACTGTGGATCTACATATAAGAAAAATTCGGATGCAACCATAGCCATGAGATATACAAAGTGGATCTATGTGTCAATTCAAATCATAAATACTCCATCACAACCTGGGCCAAAAAGATAAGATCCAAGGTCTTCAATCCCATCATCCGTAAGTACAAATCTAACCATGTGATTATAGGTGTGGAAGTCGAACATGGAAGAAACCACTTGATTACCGGTCGTTCATGAAAACCATTAACAAGTGCGAGGGAAATCACCATTGATGTCAATGACTCCCAAGGTACCTTAGTACAATCCAACAAATGTGAATGAATGACTTGAATTTGAACATTCGATGAAATCTTTTGATCAGGGACCAATGATGTGAATCCACTATCAAGAGAGAAAATAAACCTTCCACTAGGGCATGCAAGCTCTCTAAGGTACCCGATGATTTCTAAGTCTCATCCTTGAATAATGAGTTGAATTCGATAGGAAGAGACTCATCACAGGAGCGCCTTGATGTATCTCCCATCAATAACATGAAATAAGTAATAGATTTAGGATAGAGTGAAACATGAATATGATTTGAAACTGACATAGGGAAGGATGACATGGTAGGCATTAACAATTGCATATGGTTGAATCAAGAGAGGGCTTATTCAGAATGATCTTGAACATATGGATGACACGATGACAATCTTGGAAACATTGACTCAAATATGACCCAAGTTGTAAACTTCCAGAAAGTCAGACGAGAGACAAATGGATTTCCCAACCCAGATTTAAATGAAAAAGGGGGTGTCATGTTCAAGAGTGACTAGTACTGTAACTGACACAAATACAAAGACACATTTCTTTCCCAAATTTTCCCCCAAGCTTGAGGAGGATAACATATGATTGTAATGGTCCCCGAGGTGTAGGACAGTCAGTGATGGAGTGCGCTGTTAAGGCACTTCGTGATGTTAAAGTCACCGGTTCGAAACTTGCGGGGACAAAAAATCCAGCCATGTTAAGGGTTGGTGTGGCTCAAGATGGATGCGATCCCATGATGATTTTGATGGGTTATATGCCCCTAATTCATGGTTTCTTAGCCACAGGTTAGTCCCACATGTCATGGAAAAACAAGCAAACAAAAAAAAAAAAACATATGTTTGTAATGTAAACTCATCCTTCGGACACATCCCTTGGAGTATTTTTAATGAACCCTAAGGAGTGGTTCGGTCCCATGTGGGTTTTTCGATGTTTGTTTAATGAGTCCAAAGATAGAAAACTCGGGGGTTTTTCATGTTTAGAGAGATTGAAAAACAATTAAAGACAACTCTCTCAGTTCCTTTTTCATAAAATAGCTCGATGGGACCAAAAAAGTGATAAACTATTGCCCATTGAACGTTTTATTCAAATACTTTTACGAGCATGAACAGAACAAGGTCGCTCGATAATATTTTCATTTTTATGGAGTGTGAAAAGAGCTTAAATGATACTCCATGTGTGTTTCTTTTTCGTGTTACCAAGACGAGTACGAAAGGATGACAAAATTATACCGAGTTGCGTTCTCATAAATTTTTGAGCACGAGAACGAATGAAGAGTGAACTTGAGGTTTTACTAAAAAACCCTAAAAATTATCGATATGCGTAACAAAGAGAAAAAAAATTACGGAACAAAGATCCATACTCGGGTAATTAGGACTCTAGTATTCTTCCTGCAAGAAAAAAAGACACTCACGAGACTATTAGTTTTGAGGGTTTGTAACCAAACACATTTATATAATATAAAATATTATGAAAAAAGGTAAAAAATGAAATAAGTAAGAGTAAGAGCTCTTTTTTACCATTTCATTTGTATTTGGTCAAGAACTTGTATAAAACCCCATTTTTCACCCCTTACTTTGGTGGTTGATTGCGAGGAGCATAGGCGATCAATCGACAAACATTTTCCATGAAAATAGTAAGTACTTCATCTTCTTCCTTTTCAATGGTTTAAAATTTGTTTTTGGTGGTCAAAAAATGATTTTTTGGGTGATTTTTGGGCCGGTAGGCGTGTGCTGGGGCTGTCGTAGGGGGCCAATATCTGGCCTTGCGGAAATCAAGGATTTCATAGGTTCCCAATGGCTCACCCGTGGAAATCCTGCACTATAACTGAAGCTCAGTTGTGGCGGATGAAAACCAAAAAAATAAAAGCAAGCGTTGAACCGAATTTTTTTCCAAAAAGGCTGGATAAAGGTGCTAACTGTCCTCTTTTACTTCCATGCAGGTATTTGATCACAAAAATGTTGGAATGGAGAGAACGTGAGCATGAAGATGATGACTCTATGGATTTGAATGATCCAGGAACCATTAATGCTCTTCGGCAATGTGGCCTGTTGAAAATTTTCAAAATCCAAGGCATGAGAGCCCAACAGAGACTATTAGAGTACTTGGTCGATATGTGGGATGCAGAACAACAAGTATTTCATGTGGGTGTTCATGTCCTTTCCTTGGACATTGAGGATATTTACTTTCTGATGGGGTTATCCCGTCGTGGTGCACTTGTGACTGTGACAGGGGGTTGAGGTGGTGGCTTATCGATGAGTGAGTATATATGTCGAGACTATGAACCTGATGCCAAAAGGTGCAAAGGTAAAGTGGCTATTCGAGGTGTGGGAGATATGATACTTAGAACCATCCTCTTTACCATTGCATGGATGGTAGGAAGTGCATCACTGCACATGGTGCTCCAGAGTTATTTTCAATATGCCATTGAATGTCTGGAAACTCAAGTATTCAATTGGTGTGACGGTGTGCTCTGCAGTATGAAGACACAACTCACTAAAAGCAAGAGAGGAGACCTAAAGCAGTTTGGGTATGGGTCCATTTTGGTATCTTTCTTCTTAGAAAGAGTCCCTCACTTGTGGCTACAGGTAGAGTGGGGAATACTAGCCCCACGAGACCCAAGAATGAAATGGTGGTGTGACCTTATGGCTCGGCACATAGTGGGCCCTATTATCAAGAACAATGATTCATTTTTTTACTGTTTAAGGCCCCAAATCTTGATGATTGATGATTATGCGTATGTCATCTAGGACTTTCGAGGCGATCCCGAATTGGCTCTCCCTGAGGGATTTCAGTGGGGAGATCTAGGTAAGAAGGACATTTTTTTTTATAGTGTTTTGTGGTTTTTAGGATATTAGATGCTTTTTGTGTTTTTGATCTAAAGACTAATCAAAGAATTTTGACTATGCAGATGTAGGGCCACATCGACCTCCGGGTACATCTATGATTTAGAGGCAAGGAGATGTAGGTGTGGTAGCAGGGTGGGATGCCGACGACTATGAGGCAATGAAGTAGAACTTAGAAGGATTGACGGTAGGCATTCCCGATATGTTGATCGAGGAGGTCCCAAGGCGTTATCAACACCATACTATAGGCGTGTCTAGCTCACTTAGTCAGTTACTTCATAGGCTAGCATGGACAGTAGTGTGCTATCGCGAGCGACATCCATGATGCTATTTTGAGCGACATCCATGATGCTATTTTGTAGGATCCATGGGCTCTATATTTTGATATTTTGGTCCTTGGATGGAGAACACTTTTTGTAAAAAAAATTCATTATATATATACATGAGGATTCTACCGGCTTACTTTTCTTTTATATACAATGTGTAATATGTGATTGGATTTATAAATGTCTCAAATGTCTGTCTAACACATAATATGATAGAGCATCAGTTAATGTATTTAAATATCTAGGAATGTGTTGATATTCAATATAATCAAAATAACATTCCAAGAAGCGAATTCGTAGATATACCCATAACAATGTAGGACTTCAAATAGTGTAGACATTACTTAAATGGAGCATTATTAGCTGTAAATCAAGTCATACAACGAAGTGATGAATCCCAAGTGAGATAGCATCGGTCAATAATTCAATGGCTGTGCTATATTTTGCGATATTGTTGGTTGCACGACCAAGGCAAACACCTTGTAAACTGATAAGTTCATTGGTGGGTGCATAGATTTCCAATGCAGAAGAAGTTAGGTTCTGATTACTATGGCTAACACAATCGATGAAGCCAATATAGGGTAGAGAAGACGTCGACATCTAGAAACCAAGCACAATGGAAGGTAAGAAATTGGGGGTTGAAACCAAATAATGAAAAACACATAAAAGTAACACACAAGAGTATGGTACAGTAAAAGTAAAAGCACTCATGCAGAGACAGTCTAAGCATAGTACTTCTTCAAGTAAAGCCCATTTCTAGGTTCACTCAAAGGAATGTCGTCATAATCTACTAACTCGTAATTTCCCTTCTCTAACAATCATTTGACGATATATGGACCACACCACATAGCTTCGAATTTTCCAACTCCTAGTAGATAATGATCTTATTCATAGAGGAGAACTAGATCTCCCTCAGCGAAAATAGGTGCCTTGACATGCCTATCATATTGGGCTTTTACACGTTTCTTCTGGGTTTCAATAACTAGGGTGGCATCACGACGGGTCTCATGTAATTGCATAATATACAATAGACGTTCCTCTTCGGCAGAGGTGTTTGGGAGAAGTTCGACGGATAGCTTCCAATATAGTATTTCACATTCAATTGGGAGAATGGCTTCAATTCCGTAGACTAGTTGAAAGGGGGTAAATCCCGTAGCAGACTTCACAGATGTCCGATAGGCCCATAATGCCAAAACAAACATCATGTGCCAGTTGGTCTTATGGATTCCTATTATCTCATGAAGCATAGTGATAGGAATTTTATTTATTGCTTCAACTTGACTGTTGGCCTATGGATAGTAGGGGTTTGAGTTTTCATGCCAAAGACCCAACTTGTTGGTAACGTCAGACATCATAAATTTTTGAAAATGGCTACCGTAATCAGTAATGATAGCTTGTGGGATCCTGAATCGAGTAATAATATAATTAAATATGAAAAGGGATGCAATTCTCCTGGTATTGTCAAAATTAGGCATTGCCTCATCCCATTTCGTGAAATAATACATGACTATGATAATGTATCCATGCCCCCCGGCCAAGTGAGGGTTACATTTCATGAAATCAATACCCCATTTTGTGAAAGGTCTGACAGAAACTACAAGGTGTAAGGGAGTGGGATGTGATCTTATTTTATTATTGTACTTTTGGAAAGCATGGCATTTTTGGACAGCAGTAATACAATCTTTAAATAAAGAAGGCCAAAAATACCCTGCTCATAAGATATTTTGGGCAGTAGCATACCCAGACATGTGACCACCACATGCTCCAGAATGAAATTCATTCAAATCTTTCTCAGCCTCGTCATAGGTAAGACATCATTGAAAAACAAAGTCAACCCCACGGCGATAAAAAGTGTCATTGAGGATGATATATTGACAAGCTTGATATCATATATGACAACAGTCAGCGCTAGATAGATCGGAGCAAAAAGTTTTAGTCTGGAGATATATAATGATATCTCCATACCAAAGGTCATCGGAATTAATCAGAAAAATAGATTCGTCGAGCAAAGAATCTACTACTACATTTTATGTCTAAGTGTAGGGAAGGTTGCACATCAGTTCGAAAAACACCAAAGATTTCAAAGACTTAGCATGTCCGAATTGTAAGTCAAACTATTGGAGAATCACTATCCATTTAGAGTATTTTCCCCCTAGCAATTGGTGTGTAAGAATGTGCTGCATGGGGTTGCAATTGGAAATTACAGTGGTCTTGCGTAATAGGATGTAGTGACAAAAACGTTGGACAGCTTGAACAACGGTCAGGGCCATTTTTTCAACATGTAAACACTTGGTTTCGATGGTCGTGAGACTCCAACTCAAATAATAGATGACATGTGAATCATGTGAATCATCTTCTTGGACGAGAAACATGGTGATGATAGAGTCCGAAGAATCTATATAAACAAATTAATCTCGACTATAATCAGGTAGGAAAATTAACAGGGTACAAGTTAAAGTCAGTTTCAAAGATTTGAAAGTTTTGTTGGCACTAGAATCCCATACGAACTTAGAACCTTTCTTTAGTAGTTGATTAAATATGAGCATTAATTGAGCATAGTTTGGGATGAAACGACGTAAAAAGTTTTCCTTCCCTTGCAAACTTTGAAGATGGCGAAGTGAAGAAGGAGGAGGGAGATTGAGGATCGCCTCGACCTTCAAAGGATCGAACCTGATCCCCTGGTGTGAAACGATAAAACCTAGGAGTCGGTCAGACTCCACACAGAAAACACATTTTTGTGGGTTTAAGTGTATACGATAGAAGCAACAATGAAGGAAAATAGCTCATAGGTGCACTGGATGGTCACTATGATGCATGGAATGCATCGATAGGTCATCTAGATATGGCTATACAATGTGTTTAATATCAGGAAAAGCATAGGACATGGCACGTTGAAAAGTCGCACCGGTTTTCTTTAAACTAAAGGGTAGTTTATGGTAGGAAAAGGTGCCCCAAGGAAAAATAAAAGTGGTTTTGTGTTGATTTGCAGGCAAGATGTTGATTTGATTATAGCCAAAGAAACCATCCATTAAAGAAAAGATTTCACTTCCGGTGCAGTCGTCAACAATCTGGTCAATGAAGGGGGTGGGAAAGTTGTCTTTAGGACAAGCTTGATTGATTTCCCTATAATTGACATAGACATGGATCGTACCTTGTTTCTTGTTAACCGGGATAAGATTGGATACCCAATCAGCTCAAGCCGCGGGATAAATAAAGACAACTTTAAGAAGTTTTTCAACTTCAAGCTTAATAACAATTTCTTTATGGGGGTGGACCAGATGAAGTCTCTGCCAAATGGGTCTAGCGCTAGGGTATGTCTTAATTTCGTGTACAACAATATCAGGTTCAATACTCGACATTTCTTCATAGCTCCAAGCGAAGATGTCACAAAACTCTTGAAAAAGTGATTTATATGCGAAAACCTCATTAGTGGAGCATGAATCTTCGATGTGAACATTTTAAAAAGCTCCAGGCTTAATGGATATGTCGAGGGGAATGGTGGGTGAAATATTACTTAAGTTACCTTCATATAACATGTCGTGTGACAACTTGAGAATAGAGGAAATGCCAACAACGGTCGATGGAGTCGAGATCCATTGGTAACTCTCAATGGTGTGTTGTTCAAGGAAGAGAATGGAACGATGATGTCCATCATCCCAAGGGGTTTCTTCCATTGACATAACCTACATAATCATCTCATCCGTGGGAAAAATAACGTGGAATGGGTCAGGAGATGAATCACCGAGAGAGAGGGTAGAAGGGGTTGTCGATTGAATGGCTTGATAGGTGGATTCAACCAGACTTAAAGGAATTTGGTTGTCATAGCGAGGATAATCACCAGGCTTGGGTATTACCCATGGGTCGAAAGATGTGTGAGTTTGGTGAACCGAGGTGGAAATCATGTTGATCGAGGAAACCAAAGGAGGTGGAATGTCGAGAGATGTGCCCATCAGAGTGGAATCTTTAATTAGTCCCACACCAACGTTCTCAAACCCAGGAGGTGTCTTCACAATAAAAAGTATGTTTCTAGTATGGGTGTCAGAGTTGAAAAAGGATAGTTGGTCGACAATGATGACCTTTCCCTGATGTGGAAAATGTAAAACAGGAAAAAGGGTAGACGCAATGGCGTGCATTGGATCAATCTAGCTATGAACAAATAAGAGGTTATAATCGATAGGTTCATGAAAGACCTCAACTTCAACATTGATCGATTTGCCTTCCAACATAATAGACAACAAAGGAAGTACATTGTAGGTTTTAAAGCCAGGGCCATTGAAGGCTTTAAGTGTGTTATCTGATTCAGTAAGAGGAGGAGAGCTGATGGATTTCCAACAGGAAATAGACATTACACACATGAAGGCACCCTCATCAATAACAGTCCTACAAATGTTCTTGTCGGAGACAACAACTTATATTTGGAATCCTAGTTGAGGGGGGGAGTCTTGGAATGTGATCTTCGAGGTAAAAAATTATCAAATTTGTATTCGCAGGATAAATTACACTGATAACCTTTAGCATTGCCTTCCGTTGAGTAGGGAAACTTTGAAGGACTTCGAGAGCTGACATCACAGAAGGTGCTTGCACCAAATCTTCTACAATACTGTAGTTTTGAGCAACATGTGCATGAGGGTTGAACGAAGACTTTCGAACAACACCCTTTGGGGGAGGGCGAAGAACTATATCAAGACTCAGCCATTCAAGATGAAGAGGACCATTGGGAGGTGAATTTGAAGGAGGTTGTTGAACCAATTAAGGTGGTATATCGTCAACCTTCTCCTTTGAGGAAGAGTAATCTTTGGCCCATGTGGTAACTGTAATGACATTCTTTGTAGAATCACCAGTGCACATGAGTACATAAGAAGTAGTGGAGGGAGAGGGTTGGTCGTGGATGACCAGTTGGGCCTGTTGTTTGGAAGGGAAAGGTTGAGACAAAATGACAGGTGTAGGAGGTTTCGCGGTCCCTTTGAGGAACTTATTAACCTCAACCCGTCTTGGACAATCTTTCATATAGTGATCGTCACCACAGATAAGGTAAGGGTATCGGGGTTTACGCTTATCCTTATCATCGACATGTTGTGTTTTGGCTTTCTCAGACTGCGGGTTATATTTATCCTCCTTATTCTTAACCTTCCCTTTTTTAGATTTATTCTTTCTGACAGGGGTAGATTGAATAGAGTTGACCTCAGAGGTTTTTCTAGCGGGAGGAGTAGGAGACGAAGCATTTTGAACATTCGAAGCATTAGACTTGGGGTTGGTGGGAGAGGCTTGCGTATTTTTAGGTTGAGCATGGAAAGTGCCAATCACACCATCAGTTGCATGAGAAGTAGAAGGGGTATTTGGGGTAGCAATAGTAGAAGGGTGAGGTGCATCAGGGAGTAAGTAGTAAAGAGTACCCATTTGTGAATAAATGAGGTTGAGGTACTGAGCTCAACTGATAGTCTATTCTTCGGTGACAACTCCACCCATGGAAATATCATGAGAAATTTCATTCATGAATGATTTCGTGAAACCTTTTGCCAATAACTGATCGGGAAGATCGAGTTTGATCAAACGTTGTCTTCGTCTCCACTCATGAATGTGATTGGAGATGTGAGTGGCCTTAATTTGCTTGAAGGAACTCATGATCTCAATTCCTGTTTCATAACGGATCGGTAATTGGCAGTGTGTAAGAAAAGCTATGGCTAGGGTATTAAATTCAGTGAAGAAACCTCATGGTAGTTCTATATACCACTTTGCAGCTGAACCCATGAGAGTTTGTTGGAAGAGTCGTAACCGAATGGAATCATCCATCAAAGATTTGGATGAACACCAAAGGTGGAAATTCATGACATGGTTGTTCGGATCATCTCTCGATTTACTGTAAAATTTTGGAATGTCAGACGATAATTTGGATGGTATAACGGGCCAATGGGGAGAATGCAGGATAAGATCATTCAAGATTCTAGATAAATCAGGTAGATCCAAAGTGGCTAGAAAAGGTAATTGTCTATTCACAAGAGGATACTGGTGACTTTGGGGAGGGAGTCTCATTGGTATACCAGTAGGACCATAAGCAGTCTGTATGTGAGCTAAAGGTCCTAACAAATCCAGACGTGTGTGTGGAGGCATGTAGTCCATAGGGTTGTACTGATTGGAGATGTTCCCTTGGGAAGGGACACTAGATTGGACATTCAAACCGCAAATGTGATTGGAATAACAGGTATGACTAGCCCGAACTAGGGGGTATAAAAGAGCTAACTTGAGGTTGTTTCCCCCCAAATGATTGTGGATTTCCTTGAATAAGAATATTCCAATACTGGGCTAGTGATCCTGGGATGTTCTATCCATATTGTGGATTATATCCTCCAAGTGGGGGTTGTCCTCTAGGTGAGGATGATGCTCCAATTTGGGTTTGACCTCCAAATTGAGTTGTCCCACCTAGGTTATACTGTCCCCCAATAGGAATATGATAACCAGAAGTGAATAATGGAGTAGAAATTCCAAAGTCGGTAGAGCCACTGGGTCTGAATCCTCCTATAAAAGGTGGATAATACCCTCTCCCTCCGGAGAGGAACTCGGATGGTGTCAGAATAGAACTGGAAGCAGCATTATACCTAGGAGGAGTAAATTATCCAAAAGCTCCGTATGGAATCTGGGTAGGAATGGGGATAGAAGCATTCAAGGAATTATACCCAAGAGGGAGTGATGATGTTTGTCTAGATGAACGCGGTGTACCAATAGGAGGTTGTCTAGCCAACGTGTTCCTGGTGGGGGTAATCGTAGTGTTTGGGACCATTGTGGAATGGGCCTACTAGAGAGGGATAGTTGATCTAGGACCAACCTCTGAACCAACGAAGAAATGGAAAGTTGTATTGTTAAAGTGATCTAAAGGTATCATAAATGTAGTATATGTTTCGGGTGGTTTAGAAATGACAGGTATCTCATCTTGTTCCTCTGAGTTGGGAGGGTTTCATCTAGAAGTTAGAGTTTGAGATATGTCAGTGGTCCAAAAAGGATATTTGTTTCCAAGGCCAGCAAGGATTCCATTTGGTATTCCAAAAGTGTCAACAAAAAGTTCTCCATATGAGTTTAGTCGGACAATACGTCTCTCATATCTAGGAGGTAAGCGAAAAGCATCCAAAGAATAAAAAATGATTTGAAAACTTTCTAAAGAGCTAGTTATCTTCCCTTGTGAAGGTATGTGGTCTTGGATATCACTCTGTTGAGGATATTCCTTTAGTGTATTAGGGAGCAAGGATTGGGAAACATCCGGATCTTCCAGAGGTAGTCCTTGCATCCTATGCAAATGACATGGAGGGTCAATGTTGGCCTCACCAAAAATTTTACGGAAAAAATATATGGCCAAATATGTAAAAAAACAACACTCGCTAGTAGAATCTAGGAATGGAAACCAAGAAAACAAAACCTTCTTGTTTCGAAGTCACTAGTTGGTGATGAAATCCAATGTCGCGAAGTCAAGACAAGAAGGGGTTGCGCTAGGGTGGAAAAGTTACGTTGATGACCTACTTAATGGACTTACACCCTGGTGCAAGATCCCACACATAATAGTGGGTATACCCTCCAAGGAGCCCGAGTGAGTCTAGCTAACATCGATTCTAGGTACCGTGAATAATTTCCCCTCCACAGTCACCTCATGTAAGACCCTAAGAATATAGGCAACTAAGGCTACCAAAAACAACAATGATGCCTGGGGAGATAGTCGATGGTCCAATTCATGTGCAAGGGAAGGGTATTTAGCCCAAAATCAACTTGAGAGGCTTCCACTCATCATTATGGGTATACCTTCAAGAGAACCCCATAATACGCACAATCTCTACACTGAGATCAACAAAGCAAGGTGAATAACTCTGTCAATCTCAATGCGACCTCAGGTTTGACCCTTGTGTGAGAAGGGCTTCCTAGGACAAAATGTTGCAAATGGAATTTTACACTCCCTATCACAAGATTCTATTGTATGTTTTGAGCTTTGGAGAGTGTGTCTCACTACCTATTCCAAAGCTTTATCCTAGCTAATATTGGTTTAAAAGAGCCCTAGAAAAAATTACTAGTTAAGTTTTAGATTTTTGCAATATTTTTAAAGGTTGTTGTTATTCAAGAGGGAGACGGGAATGAAACCAATGTTGTGTAATACCTTGACCCAACAATATGCAAATATAAATGAATGATGCAAAATTCGTTCAATGAATTCTATCTATAGCAGGGAGAAGCTGTTTTCAGAATGATGTAAACTACAAAATATACTTCATTTTTCTTTAAATGAACACAATTTCAAACAACCAATAAACAATGAAGTTCTTAAATGTTCTCTTCACTTAAATGCAATAAATTTTCTTATGTATGATTATTCAAAAGGACGAATAGCTTCAAATTCTTCCTTTCTAAGACCAGACCAAGGGCATGATAGAGAAAAGACAAGAAATCCAAGAAAATTTATACCTTCAACAAGCACCCAAATCAAACTTTCAATGAAGAAAAAAAAAAAAAAATGATGAGATAGTATTCCCTCAAATGCAAATGAAGAAACGACCTCTCAATCATCAAGCAATCCATAATACATAATCAATCCAAAAATTCAAATCCAATCCAAGATTTTTAATCGAACAAGCACTCAGATACAAGCTCAGAGATTATACCCTTGTTGTTAAAAATAAAAAATGAAAACTAGAAAATGAATAAGAGAGGTGTTTGATCTCTGAAAACCAATCAACAACGTGTTAAGCATGAGAAAACAGTCAAACACTGGCTAAAAAAGTTCCACCCAGTTGACTAAAGAAAAAACTGGGCATCAACAGAGGCCAAAACCCCACTCAAAAATTTCACCGACGTCGTTGCAGGCTAGCAACACATTACAGTGCGAAAATCTAGAGTTTTCTCAGGCCAAAAATTGATAGAGTGCGGAAAGTATGGATTGAAGAAAATATATAGGGTGCACAAATCGAAGATTTTCGTAGGCTAGGTATAGGGTGCAATGCATACATGTCTAAAAATCAAGGAAATTTGAGAAAAAGGTAAAACATCTCTGTGAACTTTCAAACTCTGAGAGTCTGAATGGATCTCCCACAAACTCTGAGACTGAATTCATATAAAAAAGAGTAGGTAAAAAAAAATGGCCAACAAAAAACCACAATCAATTTGTATCCCTAGTGGAGTCGCCAATTTTGTTATAGGATAAATTAGTAAATGAAGACATAAACTAATCTCCCTAGATCCACCTAGATCTAGAACAAAACATGATAGGACATGACACTTGCCCTAAGTTATAATCAATGATCTAAGTGTCAAAGAAGGAATTGATGAATTACCTTTGAGATCGCTTCCTTATATCTTTGTTGTTCCCTCTTTTCTCCGGTGCTCTTGTGAAACCAAGTCTGTAATGACACAAACCAACCAAAGTGAAAGAAACTATGATAGATTCAATGAAAACTTAGACATGTGATCAAGGAGTCATGTAATAAAATGAGAAGAATTTTATGGGAAATAAACAAGCCACTGTATTATATTGAATGAAAGTGAAAGATACAATAGAAATTCCTTGATGTCGCAAGTTCCCTTTTAGTGGTCCTTCATTCCAACACACACATATATTCATTTTGGAGTTTGCATGAGGGTGATATTCAAAAGGTTGATGGCCAAATGCAGACCTCAAACATCAACTGAAATAGTATTCTTCACACAATATCCAGCCTATTCTTCCAACAATCCTTTGCTCAACTTTTCTTAACTGTGCTTAACCTTTTCCATGAGAAGCCCCATTATTATATAGGAGAAGATGAAGTGGTTAAAGGGATGAGGATGATCCCACTAGATTAGAGAAGTCAGTAGGATCGTAACCATACGGATGCCACCTCACATTCCAGAAGATTCCCCTTATAGAAACTTCGTGAACTGCTTTCCTCTTTTGGCTTTCAAATGCCGCCGCACCCTACCTATATAGCAGCCTATGGAAATCCTGCAGGCCAGCTATAGAGAACCCTACAGAAATATTTGATTTCCGCACTGTACACTATGGGTAGCCTGCAACGTCCTTCTAAAAAGTAGTCTTACAGAGGAGGAAAGAAATCACTTTTCTCAGGCAAAAGATGATTTTGAGGGCCTGATTACATGCTTGTAAGTTCATCATCATGGTGACTATTGTGGGTGGGAAATCCCTCCTACGGACTAGCACTAAGGGTTTTATCATGCATGTACAAATGACCTAAAGATTCTTACTTTTTACCACCATCCCATGCCTAAACCCCATTATTCATATGTAAATACAAGGCTCGAGAGATTAAGTTGACGTACCTTATTTTTCGTGTTTGATGTCGATCCCTTTTCATGCTTGGTCGTTCTTTGAATGCAACTCTCCTCCCAATGCTGACTTGAATTCACTAGAGACAAACAAACAACTCCACATGCATTTGATCTATGAACTAATGGGTTATATATTTAGTCAATCATACAATCAATATTCCAATAATGACAATCTCATATGGTGGGACGGGAAAAGCAATTATTTTATTAACTTCACAATGATACCTTACAATGATGAAGATGGCCACTGCTCCTCGATCCTGGTCCTGGGATCTTCTTCCACTGTTTTCTAACTTCATTTCTCTATACTTCTCTTTGCACAAGGATGGATAAAGGTTGGGACAAAGGGAATGCTCAATCGGGTATAGTTTCTTTACTATGATTCTCCTCTTCCAAATGGGACCCCTAACCCTTCTTTTATAGGCTAGAATAAGCTAGGTATTTGGTCAAATGTCCGACCATGCATGGTCGAAAGGTTTAGTTAACTTACCCAAAGCTATGTGTTCTGTCAACAACTTTCTTTTTTTCGTGCTTTTGTAGGTACACACGGGATGTCTTGGGTCAGCTAGCGTGTACACACATGCAGTAATGTAGCAGGGCTCGCGGGCCTTTATAAAAGGGGTTTTTAAGAAGAGTTGTTCAACAGTGTTTTGGCAAAGAAGGAATCTGAGATGGCCTGATGCCAGGTAAGCATGTCTAGTGCAAATTAGGGTTATAACAGTGACCAAAATAATGTGTAACATAGACTAGGCTACAAGATGAAACTCACTTAATTCCCCCTTCTCTGCCACTGCAACTTCATGGAGAACATATAATTTTTAATCAATATCTTGAATTTATTCAAACTTGACCTGTTTCTCTAGAGGATTGGTGATGGATTTAGATTTAGCATTCATTTTATTAATATGTTCCTATATCTCCTCAAAAGGTAGGTTCTTCCACTCCAACAAACCCATCCAATCCTACTCAACAGTGAAGATTTATTTTATCTTAGTTGTGTCTTTCTGATTGTACCTTGGTAGAAATGACCTCATAAACTAGGTGCCATACATGTCCCATAAATTTCTATTGCTACTAAATCCTTTGGCTTTGGGTGTGATCCAATTGTTCTTGTAATTCGCTTACATGTTGATGCAACTATTTCTAGGATGCACATGCAATCTCTAGGAATTCCACATGTTAGTGGTATGGATTTTATTCTAATATATGTAGGTAAAACTACCATAAATATAGTCACATCCCCTATAATATAACCTCAAAAACTTCAACCTCATGCTCCATGTTTTTTGATATTTCCACTCATGATCATACTCTTGAGTGACCTTGGCAAGATAGAATTGTAATTGTTGATGAAAAACCTATAATTACTCATTTTCAATATCCACCTTGGAAATCCATTGTTCTACCCCATATAAGGTCAACCTCATCAGCCATAGTAGATTAGTAATGGACCAAGATCTTATCTCTAAAAAATGGGTTTCTTGGCTCATTGATGGTAACCAATTGAAGGTTTGTCTACTAGAAATAGAGGGGTTTGAATGCGATGGTGTATAAAGCACCACCTCCACATATTTCCTAGCCACCTAATATGATTTCACCACTCACTCTTGGGTGGAAACTATAAAAAATGGGACCATTTCCATGTGATCCTGACAAATATGTAACATTGCTTAACAATGGGAAGGGTCCTGCACGAGTTTATCAACTTGTGCCATGGTGGATAAATCCTGTAGTGTTGATAATTGAGTAGGAGTACCACTAGATATATTCTTATGGATATCCTCTTCCTTTGCCTCCTCCATTGAATCATCTTATCATGTTGCTATATCTCTTGAGAATTCACCAAAATAGAGAAGTTCAAGTGATGGTTCATATCTACTTCCTCCTTCTCCTAAGAGGAATCCAACTACCTTTATCACTTATTGTTCAATGACCTCCCCAAACCATATATTTTCCACATCTCTAGGATCTGCATATGTCTCCTTTGTTGGCTACTAGTGAAATCTTAGAGACAAAGAGGTTGTCTATGCTACTTTATTTCATATTGGGACTCCTAGAACATTGAGTATGGACTTGTACAAATCATCCTCAATGGTGATAATAGGATTCTTTCACTAGTATTATAAAATATCATATAGGATTTTAATGTCTCATTAGTCAAGTATAGTCCATTATAATTGTGAAATTCCACGAGATCATTTAAAAGTGTGTTAGATACCATTAATTATTGGTAGGTCACAACTAGAATATTTTTTGACCTAGCTAAGATTGGTAAATCTGAAACTACAATGGGAGAGTGGATCAATGGATTGACCACTTTCTTATTTTTTTTTCATCACCCATTATAAACTTAGTCACCTAACTTAGACATTCCTCCAAATCCTTCCCATAGAATGCAAATGAGTCTGAGATAGGGTACATTAATCTATTATGCAATGTAGGTGAGTAGAAAGAATAGCCTAGTTGATATTTAGAGTTGGAATTGGAATCCAAGATAACCTTTATTTCCTTCTTATTTTGTGACATCTTATATTTGATGAGAACATGCTTCATCCTCGAGCCCTTAGTAGAAATTTTGGGCAAGATGTATAGTATCCTTATTGGTTTCTTCAACTTATTCACCTTGGGCCATGAGGAAACCTCTTTGTCAAAAGAAATCTATGTCACGTAATATGGTATGGTCATCTCCTCTCAACCACACAAAGTTATGGTCTCTAAACATGCATATCTAAACCTTTCCTTAATGCACATTCAACAAGGCATGAAAAATCCTAAGAACCTAGTTGGTGGTGTTGATCATGTGATCATACCACTTGGAAAATGCATCATCATTGAAGGATATGTTTTGGTAATCACTATAACTCTTCCATGGATTATACTATAATGAAATAATACACTAGTCTAGAATTGAGTGAAACACATGGCCCTGTGGTAGCATCCACTTCCACATGGTGAATGCAACTAACAGGTACCCAAAGATAAAGTATGTGATAGATGCATCAGTATTTGAATGGGCCTCTAACAAATCATTCATTAAAAAATCACACCAGTTGATCTTGGCTCCTTATATATAAATATCTATCGCATAATGTGTATCTAAGGTTCATTCACCCTTGGCATACTTGCACATGATACGATAAATAATTAATTGATATGAGAAGTGAAACTATTTGTGATTGGTCAAGATAATAATAGCTCTATGACCTCCTCTCCTTGTTCCATATAATTAATACAAGATAGGATCCCCTTTCAATTGGCCATGCTTTCTTTCCCATAGAATGCATTAGTGGCATCTTCCCCTTCCATTGAGAGACCCGTTAGCACATGGTTGTCCTACACATATAGATGGGGTATGATCTATCTAGAAAGATAATATTTTTTCGTGTATCCTACTAATTAAAAACTTGGTACATTTCATCACCTCCCTAGTGGTTTCAAAGACTGGATGCCCATAGTGGCTCAAAAGCAAGATTCCAAACCATTGTGAATTCCCTAGAATCCAATGGGATGTGATCCATGAACAATGAAATATTAATATCAAGAAAAATGTCCCCATCCATGAAATCATTATCGACCAACCTGGTCTCCTCCACCTTGTTGCTCAAGTCCCCCATGATTTCCACCAGAGGATCATAGTACTTAGGAAGAAAAAATTCCTTTGATCTCACATCCAATTATTTACTTACTGATGTGTTTCTCATAGATGGAAACTTATGCTGATACATAAATATAACTATAGAGAAAATGTGAGGGAAACTATGAACATTGGTACCAAATTCTTTGACTTGTCATGGAACCAATGTGACTTATTTCTATACACACACAAAAAAAGTGAGAAACTAATTGAGGGTGGGATAGTTAATAACTCTTTCTACATTAAAAACTTAAACTAACAATGATATTTATCCAAGCATGCAATGACTCATGCACCAACCCATTCATAACTTCGACTACCTAAATTAAATTTGACACAACGACTAATGGGACACATCTAATCAATGTGTAAAGTTTATTTATAACACGTTTACCCATAATCATTGTAATTCCAAATTAAACAAAATATATTCCAACTACCAAAATCGAATGGGAAACCCAAACATCCATAGACCACAATTGTGAGAAACCTGATAGTTCCATAAATGACATGACTATAGTGACACTTTGTTTTTAATTATCCTCGACTCTCAACATGAATTATATTATCTTCTTGCCAACCACAAAGGATCATCCAATTTTGAATTGATTACTTATTGAACTAAAATACTTAGGTCCCTTGATCACAAATTCTAACTAAGACTTGAATTGAAATAACCAGACACGCAAAAACCTACAGATAAATGAACAACAAACTTAATTGACACAAACAAACATGAAAATCACACCAAAACTAATTTCAAAATTATAATTGAAATACCATACCCCACTCCATTTAATGGGAGTGAATTAGAACATCTTCATGGAACTAAAAATTAGGGCTTTGGGCAAGCACCATCATACTTCTAGGTCTAAGGATGCCATCAATCTAGGCTAACGAAATTGCACTTGAATCCTAGATTTCCACAACTATAAACAATCCCAACCAGTGAATTTCAATCTTTCTGGGGTTCCTCAAATATGTTTTATCATACACTAGAAAAAGTTCCACTTTAGTAAAAGTCTTGACCCTAATATGGTGGCCATGCCACATTTTTTGTTGAGCCTTCTTTACTAATTTTAAGTCAGCGATAATTTTTCTTTCTAGAGAATGATTTGGACAATTGTTTTTTGAAAAAGGATAAATTATTGAGAGAAATCCATATCTATAGTTATTTCCTTCACATATTGCAAAAAAATTTACATAATTTTATCTAAAGTCCATGACCCTCTTTTGAGGAAAAAAATCCTTAAGAGTTCAGGAAGAAAACAAATGTTATCCCCAACAGAGTCGTCAATTTTGTTGTGGATAGATCTGGCCTAAGGATAGGCCATATGAGCTTACTTTTAAACCATTTTCATTCTATCTAAATGATGAAAAAGACACTTTGATGAGCTAACTTTTACCCCTTTTCATGATTGCTAAAGCATGAAAAGTGAACTAGATGAGTTCACTTTTAACTCTTTTTCATGCTCATTAACATAAAAAGACACATGACGAGATGACTTTTCTCTCGTTTTTTTCTCACTAAACCATAAAAAAAATAAAAAATTTGAGTAAACTTTTACCTCTTTTTTAGACTAATAAAAAGACACAAAAAAGAGACCTCATGCGTATACTTTTAACTCTTTCGGGATTGTAGAAACTATATAAAGAAGACACTATTGAGCACACTTTTATCTCTCTTTTGTGANGGGGGGGGGGGGTTACCATTGATCTATTCCTGAAATGGTAGTGTCCATTATGTCTCCCTTGAACATGGCACCTATTTGAGTCATTGTATTACAATTGGGTTATATCTTTTCTATGAGCCAAACCATTAGTGTGACCCATATTTACTCCTCTAGTTGGTTACTCTTCTAGTCATTACAGAGAGTCCTTCAATGCCTCCTGTTTTTTTGAACTATAGTAGTGTTTCCCTTGAGTCATGCTGCCAAATCATCCTTATATCATGCTATATGTTCAAGAGAAGTTAGCTTGAGTTGACCACTTGTTGTCTTCTTGACCTTTCGACTTGTCCATCACTATGTTAGTTGTACTTGGTGATTCTATCTCTTCACATCGTATCTTGGTGTATGTTTCATGTCGATTGATGGGGGATACATTAAGGTCCTCCTTCGAAATATCTGTAAATATCGACTTCAACAACTTATCAAGGAAAGGGATCTAGAAATCAAATAGGACCTTGGATCTTGCAATCCTCAGTGGCACGCCTCCTCACAATCAATTGTGGGTTTACATAATTGAATATTGATCAATTGATTCTATGAGTGTTTGAAATCATATCCTCTATTCACACTTGTTAGATTGTACTAGGTACCTTGGGGCCCATTTTCATCATTGGTGGGTTCCCTTGTGTTTGTTAATGGTATACCTCAATGACTGATAATGAAATTGTTTCTACCATGTTCGACATCAAATAATTCATTTTCATATTGTAGATTCATACTATCGGGTTTTGGGATGAAGATAACTTGGGGTTTGGAGCCAAATTACTCAATCAAAACACCCTTTCCAGGTTGTGATGGAGTGTATCACTTATGTATGAGTACGTTGAAGACTTTGGAGGCACTATGCTTAGTGCTCGATGTCTTTCTAATGTATATTGTGACATAGATCCACATTGTATTTTCCCATGGTAGTTGATGACATGGATCCACCATGTACTCTTTCATGGCCATGGTATTGCATTTGATTTCATGGATCTATAGTGTATTTTATTAGTGGACATGCTTTATTTCTCTTTTGAGCATGGGTATGGATACCTTGGGGATAATCTATATATGTTGACTTGATGTCTGATTACAGGTACTCGTTGATTCCTTGATCTTTGATCTCCTTCGTTATTCCACTTGTCACCACGAATTTTCGTAATGTCTTTTAACTGTCCATTATTCTTTTGACCTCATACATTAGGGGGCAGATGTTATACTTGAATTTTCCACCATAGGCTTTGAAAGCATGTTATTAGATGTTATGAGGCTAGAATTACACAATTGAGTAAAATTCTTATAATCATTTCACAAGGAAATAATTATTTTGTCACAATTTCATAATTATAAAATAAAAATTATTTCATAATTGAGAAAATAATCATAATGGAAAATAAAGTTCATAGTGATTTGGAGAAAACTCATAACTAAGGATGGAACTTGAGAAAAAAGCTGATGATAAAGAAAAGGTTCATAATAGGTTGGAAAAAGCTCATAATTAAGCATGGAACTTGTGTATGACTTGTAATTTCTTAGTTCACAGGCCATCAATCCTATTCATGACTTGTAACCCCCTAATTCACATCTCGTGAATTTTATCTCCAATCTATTCTAAATTCATATAAGAAGAGGCCAAATCAAGGAGATGGGGATCTAGAGTTTGAGAATGGTTATGTTGGTGAAATAAAAGAAGAATATCAAGTGGCTAAGGAGGAGCATTGGGAACCTAGAACTAGAAATAATGAATCCGTCGTCTAAGGTAAAAGATGATGTACTACTCCATTTCATATTAATATAGATTTTCATATTAATATAGATCTATGGTTTTACCCTTTCATGTTGCTCATTTTTAATGGTAAATGCTAGCTCTGATCTCACCTTAATAAATCATAATAGATACAAACTATATTTGAATTTCCTAACACTTGTAGGAGTTCTAGAATTGGTATTTTTTTGTTGTTTATGTCTAGGAAGTGGATTGTAGGAGCTAGAGCTAGGATCTCGAGAGATGCATCAACCAGACACATGAGGAAAACCTTCAACATATAGGTATTCCATTATCTCCATTAGTGTAAAAGGAAACACATTTAGTTATATATAGGGAAAATTATTGGGAATCTATCCTCTCTATATTTCTTGGATAAAGGGAAGATCTAGAGGAAATCTAGCTTCTTTGTAGGCCACATTTTTCCACAATGATGTAAAGACAACTTTCTTGAATGGAGATTTGAAAGAGAATGCCTACATGTCTCAATAAGAAGGATTTGTTGTGAAGGCTTGAGAACATAATGTATGCAATCTCATCAATTCTTTGTATGGCCTAAATAGATAACCTCATACATGGTATGAAAACCTAATTGAACATATTTTGAAGATCAATTTCAAGAACTTTAATCTTGATGATGAAACTTTGCTTGTCAAGTAAGTTGGAATAATTGTTGTATATCTTGTGGTGTGTGTTAATGATATTTTGATAATAGGGAAAACTAAATCACATGTTGCATCCATAAATAAATAATTGAAGAAGGGTTTTGAGATGAAAGGCATGTGACAACTTCACTACTACATGGGTATTGAAGTAACTCAGAATCTGAGGTATATATTCATCTCCCAAAAGAAGCACATTGGAGAGTTATTGAATAAATTTGGCATGATTGATTTTAATCCACTCTCTACTCCGATGGAGTAAAATTTGAAGCTAACGTCAAAAGAAGAGAATGAATTTGAGGATGCAACTAAATATAGATAGATTGTGGGGATTTTGATCTATCTTACCACTACTACACTAGATATTTCATTTATTTTTGGGATCCATTCTAGGTTCATGCAAAAATATTATGAAGAACACTGGTGTGCAACAAAGAGATTTCTAAGCTACTTGAAGGGAACTCAAGACTTTGGCCTCAAATACTCTAAGGTGGAGGACTTCAAACTAGTTGGATATATAGATTCATACTTTGATGGGGATAAGGAGAATGAAGTTCCTACTTCAAGATACCTCATAAGTATTGGATTAACATTTATCTCTTGGAGATCACATACATAGTTTGTTCTAGCATATTCCACTGCAAAGACAAAGTATGTGTCCATTTTGTAGGAAACAAAGGAGATTTTGTGGCTCACGAAGATACTAGAGGATTTGTAGGAGAAATAAGTGAATTCTACTCCACTTTTGATTGAAAATACTTCTACAATCAATTTGTCCAAGAATCCTAGATTCCATGATAGAAAAATCACATCAACACAAATAAATATCTTATTCGACATCAAGTAGAAGCCAATACCATTCATTTGACACATTGTTCCACAAGTGAGCAAATTATAGATTTCTTCACCAAATAACTTCGAAGAGAAAAGTTTGAAAATCTCAAAAACATGCTTGGACATACAAATACTTGTTTAGATTAAGCGGGGGGATGTTAGATACCTAATCCTAGGGATTATGGTGTCTTCTAAATATTGATGTAAACAATTTTATTTAGGATAAATATGAATATTCATAGGTCAATAGGAACAATCATCAAACCTCTTGGAAGATGAGAACAAATGTCATATCTCATTGTATTTATATATGGCTCGGATTAATAAAATATATTCATGATGAAGTTATCTACAAGCTAACTTCGCCCTCAAAGGATGGGGATCAACACTTCTTATATCCTATGTCAAGAGAATAAAGAGCAAGGGATAATTAGAGTGGTTTCCACTATTCTAGAGAAAGGAGACAACATACACAATATTACTCTATCTACTAAGAATATCAGTTAATGAAAATTTCATATCTCATATTTCATATTTTATGAGATAAAGTGAGATACTCAACACCAAAGGGATGCAACATAACAAATAGAAAGTAAAATTTCAAAATCAAATTGATGAGAAATGGAATGGCATTAAGAAAATGAAGTTATTGTAATATCTTACATGAAATGGCTACAATGAATTATAATATACTATAGAAATAAAAACATAATAGCAAAGAGGGTTCCTACTCAAGGTCTCTAGGAGGTCCCTTGGTAAAACCACTAAGTGCTCAAGATATAAAACTGCATCTTTCTAATGCAAAAATTACTTCCTAACCATAGAATGTTTCTTAACAATTCAAATGTAGTAGCCTCTATGAAAGTACTATGCCAAAAGAACAAATTAACAATCCTTGATTGAAGGGAAATTGTCTCTAGGATCCCTAGAATCATGGATATTTGTTTCAAGGACCAAAATTTCCTCCTTAATTCAATTTCTTCAATCAGAATATCAAATCAGGACCTTATTTATTGATTGATTTGAGCAATTGAATGTTTTGCTTCTTTGGAGGTTGGAGATGGGGAATGATCCCCCTTTCATATAATGTACAAGTTGATGGAGATCACCTTTAGGATTCAACCTTCTTGTACATATTATTAGCACAACCTGAAGAATGCATGAATTTATCAAAATGATAATTTATATCAAAGTTTATCACATAACTAAAAAATTAATCATTCATAATAGTTAATGTACATAACCCAATATGTTCATATTTAACACATTATTTTTTTCCAAGTAATGCAGGTTTTAGTCCACAAAAATGGTCATATCAACTATAATATGGGCCTCAAGGTTCAATTATCTTGTATCCCATCAACATGAGAGTTTGAATTTCTCTCGTGCATTAACCTAGACCACATGAGTCAAGCCTATCACCTTAAGTGCGACGAAGAGATTCACCTCACTCATGTAAACAAATTATCAAATATTTTTTTGGTAAAAAATGGGCCTCAACACAAAAAAATGCACTATCAACATCAACTCTAAAAGAACCAATAGGATTCAAGATGATGATGTCAAAAACAATGGTAAATAGTTTTGGAGGGAAAAAAACTATTTTTTTTATTGTATTTTCAACTTGTCTCTTTACTAACCACATGTTGGAAGTGGTTTTGTAAATGAGTACCTATTATGAATACTTTTAATAGGCCTATAGTGAGATAAACTAGAAATACATGAACAAAATGTGTTTCATAAAAAGAAACATGTGTTTTCCATGTGTTTCTAGTTTATCTGAGTATGTGCATATTAATAGTATGCATAGTGGGAGTTCATTGAATGCACAATTTATTTCCACATCTAACTAGTGCTTACAATTTATAAGTAAAAAATATGATTAACTTGGAAATTAGAATGAAGAAATTTTATATGAATTTGGGTTCTAAATTATAAGAATACCATTTTTCAGTGTTTTCCAACAACTAGGGCATCCCCAAGATTCTTGTCCTCCTCCACATCCCTACTAAAAAATCAATAATGGATATAAACATAAATAAAAAGATAGCAAGCATGTGAAAAACCATAAAGTTGATCAAAATGATGTCAATCAACAATTTGATATTTCAAAGAAGGAAAACATTGTTTGTCTAGACATGCTAAATGAGGAGCAAGAGAAATGAATATTGAAATTTCCTCCTCAAGAGTGATAGTTGTAAATGAAGTTTCTCCATAAAAAAATAAACTAATTTCCTCTTTAAATCTTAATCTTCATAATTTTGAATATATTTAATTAGTGTGGATATATGTTTCTTATGAAAAGTAACATATGGTTAAACCAGATTAAAATTAACATAGAGAAAAAATATAAAATTGGTTTTCAAAAAGATGCAAATGATATATATATATATATATATATAATATATAATATATGTCATATAAAATATAAGATTAGTTTCCAAAAAATCCAAATGATAAATATGTCATGTTACTTTTGTAAATGCATCAATGTAATGTAACTTTTATTCAAAAGATCCAAATGATATATATGTCATATTACTTTTGTAAATGCATTAATGGAAAATGTAGATTTTACTATTTTTTTGAATGAAAATGATGAAACATTGGTTCTTTTAAAGTGTCATTTTCTTTCTCTGCTGATATTTTTCATATAATTATTGAGAAAAATACCAAATGAATTTGCATAACGATCAGTAGTCATTAACACAAGAAAAGGCATATATATTATTTCAATAGGTTAAAATAATTAACAAATGAGAGACATTACTATTAGATTATTGAATTACTTATATAATATATTTGTGACTCATTATATAGAGCTCACTGATAGTTATCCGATCTAACTTATTCCAATTATAGGATGAGAGGTTGAACAAATATCTCGACCATAAACACGAATCTAGGATCTCATAAATCCAACTCCCTAACAAACTCCTAATAATAAGATCACACAACTCACATAGAGGTTGACTCTACTTCTTAATACAACATATTAGATAAGTAGGAATTATATATTCCAACACTCTCCCTTAATGACTACTTATCTAAATATCTTTGTGGTCATATCTTCATCACTATCATGGCTTCAATTTTTCACTTGAGCTTTCTTTACTATGGGCTTCATCCTTGAACTTTCTTTGCTTCCTCTTGCACCTTGTACCTGCATATAATTATTGATGTCCATATAAAACACAATCCATCTACCAAAATACATGGGTCATCTGTCGCTGTAATCGCTAGTTCTCTAGGAAATGTTTTCAGCTACATAGCTCATCAATGTTAAACTCTCCCTTAAACGTAACTTGGTCCCTCATACTCTGAGACTCAAAACTTGGTCTCACACTTTGAGATTCTTCCATCTCACATCCCCACCTTGAATCGAAGATCCAAAGTCTCTGATTCAACATCAAGTTAGCATACAAGTACACCTTCCACCCTCATATATACCCTAGTGGTTAATTCCACAACTTGATACAACAACCTCTCTGTCTATGAGAGAGTATCACATCCTATGATCACACGCACTTCTGCGCTACAACTCGTATGCCTGTTTATGCCTTACTAACAGGGAATACAACTAACCTGGGGAATTTAGCTTGCCTATGGCTAAGCATTACAATTTTGACCATAACCTGGGGTGTCGGGTACAACCGATCATGCACCCCCTACAACAATTCAATTAGGTACACAAAATATCAACAATACTCTCACCAATAATATGCCCAATATTACAAGCCCATTACATATGTCCATTTACATCTCATCATCATTCTTGATCAAGACACACATATAACCACTTCACACAACTTGAATAAAATAAATACTCACAACTTCAAACAAAAAAATAGCACTCACAACTCAATCTCGCTTTTGTGACTTAATTTGGAGGATGTGTGAGTCCAATGGAATGAGCACGTACACCTCATTTCATTTCGCTATAACACCTCTATGTAATGACGCAAACAACAATAAACTCCAATAATATCAGCCTCTCGATTTACAACTCCTTTACTCAACAATTGCAGCTCCTCTCCAAAACTCAAAAAAAATGAGTCCTCTGCAATATCATGGACAACGGTTTGTCACACACCCTTCAACCTAGTCCTCTCATCGGGCTTCCTCTTCCTTTGTGACTTGTTTCTCACTTCTAACTAGAAGCAATCTCTCTATATTTGGCGACTGCAAACACACATTTTATAGGTGTCATTATTTCCACAGCGACGACCTCAACAAACCATCACGCTGAACAACACGCATTTCATGTACATCACCATTCATGTGGAAAATTGGAGCATCCAAGGCTTTTGCAACATCTGTACAATATTGCGAAGATCTTCCAGATTTGGGATCAGTTGTGAATGCAACCTGATTATTGACCACGATGTGAATAGTCCCTCCAATGGTGTAGTTAGGAAGAGCACTCAAATGCAATGTCTCATAGACCACACCTTGCCCAGAAAAACTTCCATCTCCATGAATCAATATAGCCAAGTTTTTCTTCCTCTCTTTGTCATTTGAATAATACTATTTTGTTGTAGTTTTCCCAACCACAACTGGATCAACTGCTTCAAAGTGACTGGGATTAGCAACTAATGAAAGATAGATCCTTTTTCCACCTCTGGTAGGCCTATCATATGATGTCCCCAGATGATATTTCACATCTTCTGTTCCAGTGTATGATCTGACAACTTCAGACACAGGCTTTGTGCCACCACTAAACTTGTTGAAAATCTGTCTCAATGGCTTCCCGATGACATTGCCCAAAATATTCAATCTTCCTCTATGAGACATACCTATAACAATTCTCTCCACACCCATATCATCTGAATGATCACATATTTCCTTCATACCTGGGATCAAGTTCTCAGTGCCTTCGAGCTCAAACCACTTGGCAACAGTCCACTTTGTAGCCAAGAAATTCTCAAACTGTGTACTCCAAATGAGTCGATCAAGCATAACATGCCTGCGCTCTGCATTGTATCCTCTGGGAACCACTATCTCAATCTTCTCCCTTAACCAATTACACTTATCGTGGTCTGGTATGTGCATATATTCATAACCAATGGTGCCATAGTAAGCCTGTTCCAACCGACTCGGAATTGACCTTAGAGTCTGCACCAGTCGATTCTCAGACAAGAACCCTGACATCCTCCACACGCCGAGGAAAAACTCCCGATCCAGATCCACCTCTGTGAATCCATACAACCCTGGATCCAAATACAGGGGAATCTCTCTCTCCTCCACTAGCAGCAATAAAACAAACAGTGGTTGTATCAGTGACAACACCTCGAAAACATCCTTCAACCTAGACGACAGCCACACATGAAGCTTCCCTTGGCGATGAAGGTCCCTCAGCAACGACTTTCATACATCATCACCTCTTCTCAGAATGAACAATCTGGTAGCTCCTCTTACACGCAGGCAACGATATCCTCCTTTATGCAGATTGAAGCTCTAATGTTGTGCACCTCTACACCACATGGGTAATATTCTTGGGCTCCAATGTGCACCTTGACTCCACCCTGATGCAGCTCTTCTATACAAAAGTCTTCCTGATAATTAATTACAACAGACAAGCCATAAATGCAACAACTTTCTTTAATGCTACAACAAGCGGATTATGAGTCGCTCAGTTTCCATCTACTATGCAATGGTCTCTCAATCACAATGGTGGCTCTTCCAACAATTTTTTTTCACGGCCTTCTTAATGGCTATCACAACATGACCCTCACACCAGGCTCTATTCACCAACAATGACACCAAACAATTGGTGGTGACTCCCTTCACTATACAACTAACAAACTTCAAAGGGTATAACAACTTCTTCAATTGTTTCGGCTCTCCAAATTATGGTTGCACATCAATCCACCAACAACTGCAACCTAACCTTCACATGGCTATTTCTTCACCAAGCGGCAACAACAGGCCGTTATTACAAATTCAAGGCCAACTATGAGAAAATTTAAATATGGTGTGAAGGATTTGTTGACTTGTTGGACTCATTTACGTAGGCTCCTCCACGCGTAGGTCAAACACAACTAGTATGGATGCTTATGATGACAACAAGACCTGACTATATGTAGGTGCAATCAAAACGTGCAGATACCAATTCCTCACAGCCGACCGAGAACGTGCAGATACTCCAAATGATGCTTCACGAGATGCTTCATGCTAGTGATCTCGCTATCTCAGCCAATATCTTAGGGATCCGCCTCTCTCAAGATCCGTTAACACTCAGAAATCAAATTATTCCTCTACTCTTCACATGATCTGGGCACTCCCGTGAGGGAGTCATGTCCAACCCTAAAGCTTTGATACCAAATTAACAAATGAGAGAGACATTACTATTAGATTACTGAATTACTTATACAATACATTTGTGGCTCATTATATAGAGCTCACTCATAGTTATGAAATCTAACTTATCCAATTATAAGATGAGAGATTGAACAAATATCTCAACCATAAACATGAATCTAGGATCTCATAAATCCAACTCCCTAACAAACTCCTAATAATAAGATCATACAACTCACGTAGAGATTGACTCTACTTCTTAATACAACATATTAGATAAATAGGAATTATATATTCCAACAAAAATACATAATCATAACCATTTAATAAAAATCAACCAGTAGTATAGATTAAAATATAAAATAGTAACTCGATTTGTACAACAAGCTGAGAGATAATGCGACTACCATTTTGTTAAGATTGCTTAAAGGTCACTGAAAATGATTGCCTTTACATTATAAATACATCTATCGCGTGCCTTTGGGGTAGTTGAAGGGACCATAAGTTTTTACACGTGAATACCATCATTCTTCTAAGTAATCAACACGTCTGCGTTGAAAGAAATATATATATTATTACAAAATCTTTTTCATTATTAAACAACTTTTCATCAACTTTGCATATATATTTAATGGCAATATTCCAATTCACAGACAGATTCGCTTCATTATTTACTGCATGATTTTCTCACATGGTTAATGAAATCTATGCAGCATTCACTTCATTATTTATTCCATGATTTTCTCACGTAGTTAATGAAATCTCTGCATCATTCACGTGAATGGTTCTGGAAACAGCTTCAACAAACCGCAGCTTGCCCACAGGTATAGTCTCTCTTACACAGCTTGCAACTTTAGATAAAATATTCGTAAATGCATTTTTTTTTTTTCAATATTTTCCACTTAAGTTCAAACTAGTGGATGAATGGAGTTACTCAATTTTGACTTTTTGGTGGAGAAAATTGTAAAATGCTAGAAAGATTTGGGAAGAACACCATTCATTTCATTGGAGAGACTATTTTTTTATTTAAAAAGGGAAGAATCAATAACATAATTTTTTTAGAGGAGAGGTAGTTAGAGAGGATGTGAAAATAAGAATTTCAAAGGCACCGATAGGAATAATCAAGGTGAGAGATCTGATCTTCCCTATGTTTATTGTGGAAAAAATGAACATGATGCAAAGACATGTAGGATCCCATGGAAGAAGATCAAATAAAATTAGAGAAAAAAGAAGAAAAATGTAAATCTCTCCATTCCACTCATTTTGTTATTGTTCATTGCAATATTGGGACAATTGAAGACTTGTTCAAAACTTCATTTGCTTCTTGGAGAGATGCATGGTGGTGTTACTTGCCACATGTCTTTTCAGAGATATTTCTTTTAGGAATTGAATGAAAGTGTAAAAAGTGAAGTATACTTTGCAAATAGATCTAGTCTCAAACCTATAGGCAAATTGCATAGATTTTCTTTTACATGATGCTCTCTATCTTCCTAAGTTACCGAGTGATTTGCTATCTCTTGTGCACATTTGATTGTAAGGTCATACTATTCACATGTTTGATGAAAAAGTTGAATTAAGGATGACTTCCAATAATATTGTCATCATGATAGGATGGGAGGATAAGCAATTGTTGAATATGAAGTGGACATCTACACGGACGCAAAATTTTGCATACCTCTTTCATGATGATGAAGGTACATTTTCATGTAGCCTCTTGTGGCATGCTATATTTGAGCACATCAATTATGATAGTCTTTTTATGTTGAAGAAAAATGGTGTTTTCGATTTTCCTACCATTCTAAGGAATTCAAAGCAATGTGATGCATGTATCCTTGGTAAACACAACAAGCAACATTTTCGTGATTCCACTTCAATAGTAATTATATCATGAATTTTATTGATTATTACACTAGGATGTTTTGGGTTTATTTGTTGAGACACAAATCTCAAGCATTTGAAATCATTGATGGATTGAAAATGAAAAACAATATTTTACTGACACTCTTCATATTGATAATGGAGGGTAATATAGTTCTAAGAAGTTTGAAAGTTATCTTTGCAAAAATAGGATCAAGCATCAAACCCCTAGTCCATACAATCCTTAGCAAAATGGTGTAGTAGAAAAAATGAGCAAGACACTCTTGAACATGGTACATTCAGTGTTATTTTTCAAGAACGTGAAATTGATGTTTTGAGTTGATGTAGTTCTATGTGGAGTTTACTTAAGAACCATAAGTCCATCTCATGCTCTTGGGAACAAAACTTATGAAATGTGGTATGATCACATTCCTCCAGTGAGACATCTCAATGTTTTTGGTTCCACTTGTTATGCCTCAATTCCTAAGGAGAAAAGAAACACACTGGGTGCAAGGATTCAAAAGTGCATCTTCTTGGGGTACTCAAATACCACCAAGGTATATAATCTTTATGTTGAGATAAATGAAAAAATCATTATTTCTAGAGATGTGATTTTTCCTAAATCTACTAAGGGTGACAAGACTATTAAGAAAAATATTGATAATCTCGATAGATTCACCCATTTAAAGAGACATAATAGGGTTGATAATGAGACTCCACATCTTAAAGGGGGGATCCTTATCTTGGATGAATATATGGAATATTCTTTTGAATTACCATCTCCCCCTTATATAGAATATCCAACCACTTCATCGTAATAGGAGGTTCAGTTGGATGATGTGATTAAAAGGATTGGAAGGTTGAATCTTAATGGGAATGTAGCACCATTTCAATCAGTTGAGCAACCTAGACCATCATAGAAATTTCCAAAGTGGCTCATGAATACACTTGAAAATGTTCATCATGATGAGGTTGGAAACATAGAAACTAGAAGCTCTACAAAACAATATGATGAAGGCGATGTAGATGATTGATATTTAGGTGATGTCAATGATATGGAAGTTTCATATGATTATGAATTTAATTTATCAACTAAGTTTGAACCAATTTCCTTTGAAGATGATGTTCGTCAGGATGAGTGGAAAGAAGATATGCATAAGGATTATTATGCTCTCATCAAGAATGGGACATGGAAGTTGGTGGATCCTCCATTTGGAACCAAACTAATGTTTTACAAGTGGGTCTACAAGAACAAGTAAAAATCAGATGTTTCACTGGACAATAATAAGGAAAGTCTTTTGGTGAAATGATATGCACAAAAAATGTTGTTATTCTTCATATGAGATATGATCGATATATTATTACAATGATGAGTGTTCCATATATAGAGAGCATATGGTGACCATCCATGAAAGGATGCATCCCTTGGATAATCAATAACTATTTATTATATCATTTACTTATTATATATATTATTTAATAATCAATAATTATATTATTAATTATTAATCTAAGAAAATGTCTTCCCAATGTTGTTCGAACATCAACATTCCCACTCAATGAGAGAGACATTCTGCATCATGCCAAGCTTGTCTCTGAAGTATACAAACTTCATCCTAGACTCATGACACTTGTCTGCCAGTCTTAGGAGATGTCTCTCTCCCACCTGAACTGAGGAGAAACTCCTTCTGCAACTCTCTCTCTGAGCCAATTAACTCTTTCTGAGATCAGGCCTAGTCTGGGTCCACATGTAATAGCATATAACATCTTGAGTATTTATCATTCCTTGTCAAATCATCATGACTAGGACAAAGACCACACCGTGATATTTCACCACAAGTACACAAATGTGAGTGAATGCCAACCTGATGCTAACTGACACGTGGAAATCACTTCAAGCACCTCAAGTCCATATGATTCCTTGTCATGATCAAGGAAGGACTACGGCTGGTCCCATTTACCACAAGTGCACCTTTATGATAAATGTATCCTATCTCCCTTGGTTTCCATCCCAATCTAGGATAAGGTTCGCCCAATGTTGAAACATGAATACTCCCTCTTAGCTAGGGAGGTATCTTTCAACAATAGTACACAACTACTATCCAGTGGTACACAACCACTAGTAGCAAACAACTATTGTCTAGTGATAGACAATCACTTCCAGTGGTATACAACCATTGTAGTAGTACACAAATAATTTCCAGAGACACACAGTCTCTGCCAGTGGTACACAACCATTGTAGTAGAAAAAGGTTTGTCACACATGGCACTCCCATGTGGAATTCTAGAGGCTACTCCCTCTAGAAACACTACGGTCAACTCCCTATCGTGTGTGACGTCAAGGTAAATGCCTTTGACATGTCCTCATGTTCTCTCCACAAGGGACATGTCCTCATGTGCTCTCCACAAGGTATGTTTTGGATATAATCTCAAACCCATTTATCCCTTCTCGAATAAGTGTCCCACTTATCCCTTCTCAAGTAAGTGTCCTCACAGATCAACTTAACTCAGTTCATAGAGGAGTATGATATGGATAATTTCTATCACACATGGCACTCCCATGTGGACTTCTAGAGGCTACTCCCTCTAGAAACACTGGGGTTAACTCCCCATAGTGTGTAATGTCAAGGTCAACTCCCTTGACATGTCCTCATGTGTTATTCACATGGGACGTGTCCTCATGTGCTCTCCACAAGGGATGTTGGTCTATCCCTTATTGGATAAGTTTCCTCACAGATAAATACACTTAACCCTTCTCAGATAATCCCAAACCCACTTATGCTTTATCAGATAAGTGTCCCACTTATCCCTTCTCAAATAAGTGTCCTCATAGATCAATTCAACTCATTCACATAGGAGTACAATTTCGAGAATGTCTCGGGAAGCTGTAAACATCAACACTCCCTCTCAGCGAGGCATTCTTTTCCATGCCAAGTCTGTCACATAAGTACTCGAACTCCATCTTGGTTTGGTAAGAACATCAACAACCTAGTCATCTATAGGAAGGTACTACACCAGTAATTCCTTCCTCTGCACCATGTCTTAGAATAATATTTGAATCCAACACATGTCCAAATAAATTTGCAAGGAGCTTGCAAATCCACAGTGCTTTGTGGACTGCCACACTCAATACAACATACTCTACTTCTACGATGCTCAACGACATAGAAGTTTATTTCCTATTACACCAACTAACATGAAAGATCCCAAAGAGAAGAAACACCCAAAGGTGCCCTTCCTGTCCACTACGCTCCCTACCTGATCGAAGTTAGTATATCCATGCAATCTCATGTCAATACTAGAAGTATATCTCAGACCATGTCCAACTATGCCTCCCAGGTATCTCAAATCATCCTTTGCAACAATCCAATGTGTCTGTCTCGACTGACTCATAAAATAGCTAAGTATAGTCACTACATAACAAATATCTGGTCTAGTGTTAACCAGATACATCAATTATGCAATCAGTTCTCTGTACATAGTCGAATCAATTTCATTAGAATCAAAAGAAGACACATTTAGTTTCTTCAAATTCGTCACCATTGGTGTATCCATGGGATTTTAGTTCAGAATCCCAAACTTCTTCAATATCTCAACTATGTACTACCCCTGACTCAGGAAGATATCATCAGTTCTCTGCCACACCTCTAGTCCTAAGAAGTAGTGCATCATACCAAAGTCATTCATCTCAAACTTAGAGGCCAACGCATAATTGCATTCAACAATAAGGCTCTTTGTACTGATGATGAATAAATCATCAACATAGAGGACCAAAATCAAGGACTCACCATTAACAGTCTTGTTGTATACAATCAGATCGATTTTTTTTTTGCCAAAGCCCAAACTCATCAGGTGTCCATCAATCCTCGTATACCAAGCTCGATCTACCTGCTTGAGTCCATACAAGGCCTTCTTCAACTTGTAGACATGAGACTCCTTCTCATGTATCATGAAACCATATGGATTCTCTATGTATACTTCTTCCTCAATCTCTCCATTGAGAAAGGTTGTCTTCACATACATCTGATGTACTCTCCAAACCATGGATGTTGTAGGGGAAATAATCATCTAGATAGAAGTGTATCAAGCAACATGAGAAAATGTCTCCTCATAATCTATTCCCTCCACCTGAGAGAATCCTTTAGAAACAAATCTCAATTTGTGCCTCTCGATGCTCCCATAAAGTGTGTGTTTGATCTTATAGATCCATTTGGAATTCACTACAAACTTCTCCTCAGGTCTCTAAACAATATCCCCCACATCATTCTTCATGATGGACTAATACTCCTCCATCATGACATATATCCATACTGGATGACTAGTTTCCTCCTCATAATAGGAAGGCTCAAAATGAATGATATGGTTCATAGTTGTGGCAGAGCATGGATATCTCTAAGGTCTCTTTCTCACTCTAAAGGTACCACAAGGAGTTTAATGTCCTTCTGCCTCTTGCAGATTCTGACAATCCCATGCAGGTCTCTTCTAACCTATTCCAATATCTCTGGGAATATTAAATGGAGCTATAGGATCAACATGACCAATTTGATCAATAGGCTCAATTGTCTACCTCTGAAAGGTAATGTCATCTTGGACCATATTTGACATATAGAGGTTTCCTCATGAAACTAATGTCTAATACATATTGAGGTTCCCTCATGGAACCAATGTCTCACAAGACATATCATGGTTTCCTTGTGAAAAAAAATTCTTGATTCCTTCATCTCATCACATGAGGCACGTCAGGATGAAGTCTACATTCCCCCCTACTATTCCACACAGGACCCTTCAGGGAGAATGTCTCATGATGTTTCCTCAAAAATCAACACTCCCTCTAGAGTTGGAGGTGACTCCTCCTCTGTCTCTGCTCCCTATGAAACCAAAGGTATCTCTTCCTCATTCTTTGGCAGTAACTAAATCTCTGCTCCCTATGGATGTATTAAAAATTTCTCTATTTGGATCTATAACCATAGTTTTGCTACACTTGGTCTCGATTGGATGTAGCCATGATTAATAGAATTGTCTATGTTATTTGGCATGGTCCTGTCTTGGGAGGTACATTGCTCCTAGAGACTTCATGTCTCTGAGCATCATGTTTGGTAATTTATCTCCTTAATATCATGTTGGAAAGTCTTTCGCTCCATTTATTCCTCCTGTGACCTTCATTATGGCTCCTTATCATAGCTATTACATGTGACCTACCCAGAACAAAAAATAAGAACAACAAAAAGCATATCCTAGAGGAGATCAATTTACCTTATGCACACCTATATAAAATAACCCTCCAAATGATACGTCTTCTACTATGAACAACACACATCCATCATATACTCGATTTCATTTGGATACCAACACACATCCATCATATACTCGATGTCATACGACTAAGCATGTTGATTTTCTAGTGTTAAATTAGACAAGCACAATTTTCTGCAAGTGGTAATTACTTCCAATGATATACAATATTACTTTAGTAAACTCTAGAACATCACTAAGTAACTCGGAAAATTTCAACTTCTTAGAAACTTCGGTCTCTTCCTTAGATCACTTCCCACCTGTGAGAGAGAAAAAATGTATGTGTCTATTGTTGTGTCTTCCAAGTGTATTTTTATAGTAATATTAGATTGATCCAAAAAAACATTTCTCTTTGAAAATTAAGTTTTCTTTCTTATAAATAGTTGAAGCATACCTCCCGTAACTACCCAAAGATTAATTTGGTTATAATCCATCCACATAGTATTTGACTTTATTAAATTGTTTCTCCATAATTCATGTGATTCTTTTCATAAATATAGGTAGAAGTAAATATGCACTACATTCCTCATATTTAGGTAATTAGACATTTTTACTAGAAATTATGCCCACCATAATTTATGGAATTCTTTCTATAATTTAGGTGGGAGTAAAAAGTAAATATGTTGTACATGGAGATTGTAACAACCCCATAAATTTAACACTCCCATTTTACATAGAGATTGTAACATTTTACTCTACTCTCATTTTTCGGCTCTGATGCCATGTTTTTATGATAATCAATAACTATTTATTGTTATCATTTACTTATTATATATAGTATTTAATAATCAATAATTATATTATTAATTATTAATCTAATACCCTCCTCACAACAAAATGGGCTATCATTCATACTTTGTTGGATTTGGCATCATAGAATAGGTGGGAGATTCATTACATGGATACAAAGACAACTTTGTTGAATGGATATTTGAAAGAGAATATAAACATGTCTAAACTAGAATTATTTTTTGTGAAGGGTCAAGAACATAAGGTAGGCAAGCTAATCAAGTCTTTGTATGGCATAAATCAAGCACCTCACACATGTTTTGAAAATGTAAGTGAGCATCTTTTGAAGATCAATTTCAAGCACTTTAATATTAACAATGAAACTTTGTTTGTCAAGAAAGATGGAAAAATGGTTGTATATCTTATGTTGTATGTAGATTATATTTTGATAACAAGGAACAATGAAACATATATTGCATCGGTAAAGAAAGAATTGAAGAAGAGTTTTGAGATGATAGACATTGGAAATCTTCACTACTACTTGGATGCTAAAGTAACTCATAATCCAAGGTATATATTCATCCCCCAAACAAAGTACATTGGATACTTGTTGAATAAACTTGGCATGGTTGATTTTAATCCATAGTCTAATCCAATGGCGCAAAACTTGAAGCTAACATCAAAAGAAGAGAATTAGTTTGAGGATGTAACTAAACATATACACCTTGTGGGGATTTTGATCTATCTTACCACTAGTAGACTTAATATTTCATTTGTAGTTGCGATCCTTTCTAAGTTCATGCAAAAATATGGTGAAGGACATTGGTGAGCAATAAAGAGAGTTCTAAGGTACTTGAAGGGAACTCAAGACTTTGGGCTAAAAAACTCAAAGGTGGAGGATTTCTAACTAAGTGGATAAACATGTTGGAGTTATCTATGGGACCGTCTTCACCCTCAAAGAATGGTGATCCACACTACTTATATATAAATTAAGAGAATCTAAAGCAAGGGATAATGAGAGTGGTTGCCACTATTTTAGAGAAGAAGGAGACACGGTGCATAATATTACTCAATATTCTAAGAATATTGGTTAATGACCATTTGATATTTCATGAGAATAAATTAAGATATTGAAAACCATAAATTAAAGGGCTACAAAGTAAAATTTCAAAATCAAATTTGTAAGAAATGAAATAACATGAAGTTGGTGTAATATATTTCATGAAATGATTACAATGAATTATAATATACTATAGAAATAAAAACATAATAAAAAAGAGGGTTTCTTGTAGAGTCTTGAGTGGACCCAACTCAAGGTCTCTACAAGAACCCTTACTAAAACCAGTAAGTGCTTAAGATATGAAAGTATATCTTTCTCATGTAGAAATGACTTCATAACCACAAATTGTTTCTTAACATTTCAAATGCATTAGCCTCTATGAAAGTATTATGCTAGAAGAATAAATTAGGCCTTCAATCAAGCCTTGATTGAAGGGTACTTATCTCTAGGATCCCTAGAATCAGGGATCCATTTTTTAATGCTTTGTTGCTTTAGAGGTTGGAGAGGGACCATGGTCCCCCTTTTATCTCATGTACAAGTTGATGGAGATCACCCTTAGGATTCAAGTTGCTTTTACAAACGATTATGACAACCTCAAGAATGCTTTAATTCATCAAAATCACAATTTAAACTAAATTGTATCACACAAATAAAAACTCAATAGTTCATACTTGTAAATGTACATAACTCGAGATGTTCATATTTAAGATATTTTTTTTTACAAGTAATGTAGGTTTTAGTCCACAAAAAGGGTCATATCAACTACAAGATGGGCCTCAAGGTTCCATCATTTGGTATCCCATCAAGATGATAGTTCAAATTTATCTTGTAGATCAACCTGCACCACTTGAATCAAGCCTGACACCTTAAATGCACCGAGGAGGTTGACCTCACTAATGTAAACAAAGCATTAGATAATTTTTTTTGTCAAAAACGAGCTTCAAGGAAAAAAACAAAATTCTATCAACATCAACTCTAAAATAACCATAGGATTCAAGATGATGATGTCAAGGGTAACATATTTTTTTTTCACTGGGAATTTAATTCCACATCCAACCAATGCATATACTTGAAATTTGAAATTTGAGTAAACCTATAAAAAAATAAGTCAAAAATATAATTAACTTGAAAATTCCAATGGAGAAATTTTATATAGTTTTAGGTTAAAGATTATAAGAATACTTATTTCTTGTCCTCATGCAGATGCCTACTCATAAATAAATAATTGACATAAACCTAAATAAAAAAATTGGAAAACATGTGAGAAACCATATGATAACCCATATAAGAAAGATGAAACTGATCAAAATGATGTCAATGAACAATGGACTATTTCAAAGAAGGAGAACATTGTTGATTTAGACTTGAGAAATGATAGAGCAAATGACACTACTATTGGAATTTCCTCTCAATGGTAGTTGTAAATATAAAGCTTTTCCAAGAGGAATGGAAAGTGTGGATGTTTCTTGTAAAAATGTAAGATCTAAGATTAGTTTTAGAAAAAATCTAAATGATATATATATTATTTATGTCATATTATTTTTGTAAATGCATTACTTACTTTAAAAATGTAACTTTGATCCACTTTGGAATAGAAATTATGTTTTTTTCTTTTTGGAATGGAAATTTGTACAACAAGCTGGCAGATAATGCGACTGCCATTTTGTTAAGATTCTTTAAAGCTCACTGGAAATGATTGCCTTCACATTATAAATACATCCATCGCCTACCTTCTGCCGGAGTTGAAGAGACCATCATTCTTCTAAGTCATCAACAAATCTGTGTTGAAAGATATATATAGCATTAAAAACTCTTTTCATTATTAAACAACTTTTCATCAACTTTGCATATATATTTAATGGCAATATTCCAATTCACAGACAGATTCGCTTCATTATTTACTTCATGATTTTCTCACATGGTTAATGAAATCTCTGCAGCATTCACTTCATTATTTATTGCATGATTTTCTCACGTAGTTAATGAAATCTCCGCAGCATTCGCGTGAATGGTTTCTTCTACAAACCGCAGCTTGCCCACAGGTATAGTCTCTCTCTTACACAGCTTGCAACTTTAGATAAAATATTCGTATTCTTGTTTTCGTTTGATTATTTTCCACAGTTGCTGGCCGACAAATTTGAAAGTGAAGAATACATGCATATGTTTAAATGGCATGCATGTGAACCACAGAGCATGCCTTTGTAATGAGTGACATTTAGGATGTTCATTCAATAAAGTAGCCAAGGCGCATTCTAATCTCCTGTATTGCATAAAGTTATATAATTATAAATAAGAAAGTTAGAATGCAATGGGTAGTAATCACATGTTAAATGTTTTGGTGTCTCTAATGGTGTGTCATTGTCACTTGAATTTGTTTTGTTGCGAATATATATTTATTTATTTATTTTTTAATAAGGGAATTGATTAAATCCAATTAACACTTAATCAAAATTATAAAATCCATGGAATGACATAATTGGGGATGACATGGAATCCACTTGGTATCATGGTTGTCAAGAGGGTAGGTCAATTTGAAAGAAGCATAAATTTTTCATATGAACTCCAATTGAGGTGATTTTCACACCATTGGTAATATTTTAGTGTATAAAATAATTTCAATAGCTTAAGAGCCATGCAACCACATCACAACAAGTGTATGTCAAATTACAACCATCTCATGAAAATTCAACCAAATTTTTCGCCGAGTTGCATAGTTTGCGTAACTGTACCATAAACAGTCGTGTTGGAATTATTGTTATTGATGTCAAGGGATTAATGTCATATAATGACATTGCAATACACAATATTTCCAGGATTGATTTATATATAGTATTACAAGGATACTAAATGGTGGTTTCAAACCCATGGGATTGGGTATTTTCCCCTAGTATTTTCCCACTGTATTTGGAAAAGTAAATAAAAAAAAAGAGTTAATTATTTAATTAATGGACACATGTGCCTTCATGAAGGGTTATGAAAAATTACAAAAAGAAAAAGTATTGAGAAAAAGTGTGTATGTGAAAAAGGGAAGAGTTGTGAAATCCGTTTCACACCATCTTGGCATTTTCACGATAACTTATTTTCTAGGATATTTCAGACCTTAAAATTTTGATAAGACGAAGGAGAGATCTATGGGTACACGTGGTAAAACTTTCATACGTTGCTTCAGTACATGTTCTGAGAAATGCCCCGTGGAAGTTAGAGTTTATGAATGCTCCTGAAATCAGTTTTGAATGGGTGAGCTTGGCATTTTAACTATAAATTATTTTCTAGGACGTTTTAGACCATGGAATTTTGAGGAGACGGAGGAGAAATCTCGAGGTACATTTGATAAAAATTGTAGATGTTGGTTCGCTATAATTTAAGGGGTATTCCCTATGGAAGATAGGGTTTCTGAATGGTCCCGAAATTAGTTTCAAATAGGTCAATTTGGAATTTTTACTACAACTTCTTTTTTGGAAATTTTTGGAATGTGAAATTTTTAGAGATCTGAGGAGACATATAGAAGTACCTTAGGTAAAAAAAATTGTATGTTGGTTCACTATACTTTTGGAGATATTCCTTATGGAATTTAAGATTTTTGAGTGGTCCTGAAATCAAGGTCAGTTTAGCATTTTCACTATAAATTCTTTTGTGGGACTTTTTAGACTATAAAATTATTAGAGATTTGAGGAGACATACAAAAGCACCTCATGTACAAATTTCATAATCATATTTGAAAAATTGGATATGTGGCATGTTGTACAAGTTTTCTCTTAAGAAGAGGCATAAAAAAAAAATTTTTGGGAAAGTTACCATTTGGAAATTCAAATTTTGGTTAGACCTAGTAAAGGAAGAAGTAGTGATTAGACCTGGTGAAGAAAGAAGTATTGAGTATACATGGTGAAGGAAGAAGCAGTGAAAAGACCTGGTGAAGGAAGAAGTAGCAAGAAGACATGGTGAAGGTTTGTGTAGCTCATAGAAAGAGATTCTTGACTCTTGCTAAGTTGGTGCTTAGTGGCAGGGATTGGTGTCTACGAAGATATGTAATATTAGGTTGGTGCCGCTCAAACAAAGAGATTGGTGTCTCTTTCTAAGTTGGTGCTTAGTGATGGGGATTGGTTCTTTTGTAGACTGGTGTCTATAAATATTTGTAAGAGTAGGTTGGTTCCTACCAAGATTTGTACTAGTGGGGACTGGTGTCTTTAGTAGGTTGGTTCCTAGAAATATTTGTAACAGTAGGTTGATGCCAACATAGAATTATAAAGGGAATTTTTGTGGTTTTCTCCTAAAAGGGTTTCCATATAAATCTCATGTTCCAGGTTCCACAATTAATATATCTCATATGTGATTATTCTCTTATGATTGATGAATGTTTGAATAAGAAAAAATAATCACATACTAATTCATGTCCCCCTCTCAGTATAAGTGTGTGCTCAACAAGTCACGCAAATGGTTTCCGTGCGACTGTTAGTAGAATGACCATGCTCTTAGTGTGACTTTTCAACTAACAATCATGTGGACTGTTTGTGTGAATGTTCTTTGAACACAAGTGATAATTGTGCGAATGATTAGATAACATTTGTGTAGTAGTCAATGCAGTTGCACATTCCATAGTCACGCAAGCCTGCGTGAGAGACCATAATATAGTCATGAAAATGTGTGTGGCCATATTCCGATCATCCATGCGGACTATATGGCCACCTCCAAAAAAGGGCCACATGGTCCTCCAATACAAACCTACACTAGAAATCAGATATGTAAACAAAAATATTGAGTCAAGATCCCTTACTCGGATCTCTCGTAACCGAAATTCACTAGCCAATGGGGTGTACAATTGACTCGTGAATGTAGTGGGCCCCAAAATCTTGTGTTCTCATCA
>ML785405.1:603168-625158 GCA_009831015.1 Picea engelmannii
GGTCCCAATTTGAAAAACATTCACCATATATGATTTTCCCCTTGACCTCAAATCACTTTACATCTAGTTGGTTATTTGATTTCCACCATTGTCATCCATCAATTTGGCTCCACCCAAGGGAATTCTTGAGTCTCATTATTAAATAACCTCACCCATACTTATCAAAAGTCCACCTCCATTACAAGTTAGTATCTCGTCCATCTTTATTCTATTTCAAGGGGCATTTCCACCATGTACAATTGCATCTTCATTCATGTTGAAATCAACTCCCACTTTTCTAGTAATGTTGTGGTATATCAATTCCCATTACCATATGAATGGTCAACCATGGATGGAATGGAGAGAGTCATCATTTCTCTTTCCTTCCATTGGTGCCCCTGATGTTCAACATCAACACATATCTACATTAGGATGGGTCTTACCCTACGATAGTTTCAATTTCGGATTCCAATTGAATACCCTTGGGCTTAACAAGCCATCCATTCCATCAAGTATGAACACTCATCATAGGTATTCATTTCAGGTTTTAGGGAAGTGTTATAGCAATATTTGACTCACCCTATGCAAGTTTGCACATAAGGCCTTTTTCCATTTCCCCATGTAGACTTATCATCCCTATTTGCAAATCCCAGAGCTAAAAAACATATTTTTTCCACATGTACACACCTTGCCTACTATACAACATGCATATATGCAGGCCACACCACTACAACCCACGTACATAAGGATTTGTTCCCAAAAATGAAAATTGGAGTCTGGTTTCCATGTCATGACAGGAGATTTATGATCCTTGGCCTTCCTTATACTGGAAACATTCTGACTCATCCCTTCAGTTCCGTTTGAAGGCTATAAATGGGATGATTCCGAGCTATGGAAAAGAGGAGAAAGAATTCAACTTTGAGAGAAAAGTTACTCTGGAGAAATTATTTACTTCATATTGAGTTACATCCCTTTGACCTTTAATTATGAACACAGTGTTCAACCCCCAAGCTCTTCCCTTGTTGATTGAGAACTTCATTGTTTCTCTTTTATGAGCTTGCCTTTGGTGGAGGATTGAAGTGGTGGAGGCTCAGTTGGAAGGAACTTAGTTTCTCAATTCTGAACCATGTTGACATGAAAGTTTGTAACATTTTCACTTCTGTTGATCATATATTAATAGACATACTCTTTTCTCGTCCAATTGATATCTTGAAAATATTTGAATTATTATTCCATGGGCATATTTTTCATGTTTGTTAATCGATTATGCTATTGAATGTGCTAACACCATTTATTATCACCATATTCTTTTGTTTCTTAGTTGTTGAGGACTAGTTGCAAGTATATTTCTTTGGGTCGAGTGCTCAACAATGGACTTCATCGAACGTCTGGATGAGGTAGGCCTTTTATATTGTATTGCTATCATATTTTTTTACATAGAATACTTGAGAATAGAGTTGATTTCTGTAGTCATTTCCATCTATTGTGGTTTACCCTAGACATAGAGAGATTTTCCTCGTAACAGAATTGGTGACCATACTGGGGATTGAATATTCTTTCTGAGGGTTTGGAGTACTTTTGTCCTTAGATTTCTCTCATTCCTATTGTGTTTCTTGTTGTATCATTTCTTGACAACCTGTGTTCACTCCGGGTCTAAGTTTTTCATCCTTCTCCCTTTCCTGGCTTTGTTTTTGAAACATATATGCAATTTTTGGCTTGACAGTTGCGTATATACACAGGCTGTCCCTCTGCAAGCTATGTACATATGCTCTGTTTCCTTGAACAATCTCTTACATCAGCCTTCTTTGTGTGTTAGCTGGGTTTGGTGGTTGTTGGGTGGGATTTGATGCTTGTTGAGTCTTATTAGGTCTCTGTAGTGATTGTTAAGTGTCTGTGGGATGAAAGAAAACCTGTATTTGATTGAATTTCTAGGCGAAGTATTTCTCATCATCATTTCATTTTGATTTCCGTTGTACATTAGGTTGGGTGTCTTGCATCTTGGTATCCTACTTGAGTTATCTCTTTCTATACACAATAAAGATTTATATATCAAGTTGTTGTTCAATCCATGTATTTTTTCTTTTCTTATATTGAAAATACAAAAATATTAGGCATTTCGCATTGCTTGGAATTTTTATCTTTTGAGTCTTTCTCATTAGCTTAGTGCATGTAAATAAAGATTGCATTTTTACTTCAGAATTGTAGAGTTGAAATTGAAAATTTCATTTGTTATTAGAAGCATATCATTCATTGAAAATTGAAGTTAGGACTTTGCATTATATTCATATATAGTTTATTTGCCGAGTCATAACATCATGAGTTTCATCACCATACTTTTTTGAGTAATCACGGCCACTAAAATTAACGCTATAATTTAAAATTGATTAGTCACGATTTTATTTTCTAGGGTGCACAAACTAGCTTAGGATCGAGTGGCTTGGAATAGGATTTTGTGAGTAAACTTTTGCAAGACAATTAAATCAACATATGTGTCTGACAAAGGGAGTGGAGAAATCCATTGTATAATTGGTAATATCAAGAGGCTCCACTCACACCAGAGTTAATCACGAGGTCACACAAGGTTGGTTGAAGGGATATCCCCCTGATACCTTCTTAGCATCAGAGATATTTCTGGGGATCTATTTGTATTTGGGGATCTTGATAGTGCCTTTACCTCCATGAGAGGTGGTACTTTCAAGGTTTTAGGATTTTCTACCCTTCCCGTATGGTGGACCTAACTTACAACTTCTCTCTTATGCATCGATTATACATTGGTTGTCTAGTTTCTTGACATAGGTTCCACATAGGTTACTTGCATGGGTTACTTTGCAGGTACCCTGGGTTAGATAAGGGTCAGACAACACACAACCTTTATGGAGGATTACCTCTTCAAGGGGATCTGACCAAATGGTTGTTAAGCCCACGAGGGCCTTTATAACTGATTTTGTTACCTTCAATCTTTAGCAGGGAGTCTCAGGCCCCTCTTGGGCAAGACATACCTTCTTTAGGGAGGGAGGCCACTTTCAACCACTTTACCCCATTTGTGTGCACATTGACCATTTGATTTTTGGTGTGATCTTTGATTACTAGTTGGCCTTAGGATTTATTTTTATATTTAGAGTCTTAAGTCATGTGGATTTGGACCAGCATCCCCATTGGTCCCATCGCTTGTTACAGTTACCACTAAATTTCGAGTCTTTTCCTTCTAAAAGGCGTAGAGTTATTAGACATGGTACACACACCTCCACTGTTTAGACTTGATATTCTACAAGGATGAGTACTGAACCTAGTATTCAAAACACTGGGATCCCTTCGAATCCCACACCCACTATAGTTAATGGCACCCCTTCGACTCCTGCAACCACAATGGTTGTAGTGCCTGAGGCACCTATCATTATTATGGCTCGGACTATAGTGAATGCTCAATATCTTGCATCGAACCCATTCAGGTCTCTTGTTCACTCATCTGGCTATAATGTTCAATCCATTCCTATGGCCTCTAGTCCTTTTTCCTATGGTATGTTGAACTTTACTTCGCATTTTTGAACACCATCCCAATTGTTGACCTTAATGCTAGCATTGGTCTCGGGGGAACTACACCTCCTTATACTCCATTTTTGTTTGGTGGTTCTCAAATCTCTCAAATGACTCCTAATATGGGAGGCATTTCTTCTTTCAATCCCGGGTCTAATCCTCTTGCTTCTGGGTGGAGCAACCAACCTGGCGAACAAGCTTCTTCTCAAGTTCCACCATATACCCCTACCTCCTCAGTGTCGATTCTAACCAACATGTTTGGCATGACAAATCCACCTCTATCCTACGGATTCACACCTAGAGGAGGTCAGGTTCACGCTTTGGGAAACCCCCAACTCGGATCCAATCCGGCTAGGGGAAATTTTTATAACCCTGGTCAGAACATTCCTACTGGAATGATTCCCAACCAACCTTTTATGAATCATCCTGGAGGAGGGTCTTACAATCCCAGATAGGTCAATGGTGCTTACTAGAACCCTAGATGGGTTATAGTTCCTCAAACACAATATTTCTAGGGAGATTGGGGCGAGATGTCGCAACCCCATCTCCCTTTTATGGCCATGATTAATCTTCCAAAATTTTCTAAGTTGATGAATGACCCTATGAGTCATGATCCTACATAGCCTGTTGTCCCCACCAAGCTTCCTTAGGACATTCATAAATTCGATGGTACTACCTTTCACCTATGGAGCTCCTCGAATTCCCTTAATGATGATTCTATTCGGTTAAGATTATTTCAATGAACCCTCATTGGGGTTTCTATGAAGTGGTATATAGAGCTACCTAAGGGGGCATATGGGACCTTTATTCATATGGTGTTGGTATTCCTTAACCACTTCCAATTGTTAGTTCACTACGATGTTGGCCTAGAAATTCTTTCGAATTTACGCCATGATACAACCATTCATATCTTGGATCATATCGAGGAGTGGCATAGATGGAAGAGGTTCATTAATACCTCCATACCCCCGAAATTTCTTTTAGAATGGTTCCTCAAGTCTTTGTAGCCTCCTATATCGAAGGATGTTGCTACATCTGGGGTTAACACTGAGGAAGAAGCGATCTTCAAATCTCGATAGTTAGATCTTATATATGCTTAGTTTGGGATGTTATATCACATTCTTCTGGACACACCGCGGTCAACCTATGTCCCTAGAAAAAATCCCAGACCTCATGTCAATTGCATTGTAGGCTACACCAATGTAAAATATGCAGACTCGATGACAAGCCATTTGAATGATTTGTATCTAAACTAGTTTGCAGGAGGGCCATCTTCGTTTGTGTCTTCCAATCCCACTCAGTTGGTGGATGTAAACTCTATGCAATCATCGACCGACCCAAATGGTAACTAACAACCAGGCGGGAATAAGAAGAAAGGATGTAATAATAGTAAGGGTGGGAAAAATAATAATAAACGCAAGGACAATGGTAATAATGAGAAGACAAATAATAATGTTGGAGAGGGAAAGGGAGAAAGACATAAGGTGAAATTTCCCTGTAAGCTTTGTACAAATGATCACCTTACTCATTTATGCCCCAAACTTGTGGAAGCTACAAGGCTATTATCTCTACCGCCCACCGTGCTGACAAATCCTTTCCCACATAATAAACACATGACCTCAAGCTCCTAATATGCCATAAATGTAGCTAGTGGGAGTCAAAACCTGCTGCTGGAAGATGACAACTGTTTATGTATCAAAATGGTCGATTCAAAAGTTAATGTAGCCACTCGATCTCATGATTATATCTCTTCACAAGTTATACCTGGTATAGAATCTCCTCCTCTTCCTCCAGAGATGCCTTTACATATCAAAAAACCAGAGCCACCACCTCATATTCTGAAAGGAGCACTCAAGTGCTCTACCAACAATCCAAATGCTAGAGCCACCCATAACTACTCTATTGTTGAGGACCTGGGTCAAACCCCTTGTGCGATGTTATCTTTGGAGGTACTCTAGATGTGTCCTTCATAAAGGAATGTCTTTCTATCTGTGTTAGGAGTTGTAGAACCCAATGGCTCAAAATTTATCAAGTTTGACGTCATAGATGTGAAGCCTCGCTTTCCTTACCATGTGGCATTCCAAATCCATGTGGGGTACTCAAAGTGTACCATCAAATGTGTGGTTGTTGATGAAGGCGCTGCTACATGTGTGATGTCCCTGGTCTATTGGAAAGATCTTGGTTCTCCAACTATTTCTAAATCATTAAACATGTTGATTGATTTGGACGGTCATTCCTTCCTCCCTCATAGTATTATTCCTTCCTTTCCGATCTAGTTGGGTGGGAAGACGATAGAGGTGGAGGTTGAGGTAGTTGATGTGCCTCTTGATTATAACTTGTTACTAGGATGCAATTGGACCTATGTTATGGTCATCGTCATATAATTCATCTTCCGTACTCTTTGTTTTCCTCATGATGGGAAGATTGTGATGATCGAACAATTATCCTTTGAGAACTCTAGTCCCAATGCATCTGTTAGACCATCAATCCCCCTGATAGAAAATTCTCAGCCGACAACTGAGAATATCGGTGTCAGAATGTATTATTACCTTATGGGTACTTTCTACTTCATGTCACTGATTCAACATGCTTACACCATGTATAGTAGGCTCGTTTTGATAGAGAGGTCCATTCCTTTCTGTGCTTCCTATTTTAGTTATCTGTGGACCCTACCTTCCCCGACTTTGTCTTGTGAAGGTTAGTCACATGTTGGAATGGCCATGCCATTATCGGTAGCGGAGATTGCATATCAATCTATTCTTGACTCTTTCGTCGATCCCGATCCTTTTACCTCACTGACAGATGAGGAGGATCTCATTCTTAGGCCCATGTGGGCCACTTCATTATCTTGTTCACATGACTTCCTCGATGGGACTTTTCCCTCGGATGAATCTTTCCTCGAAGTGATGAATGGTTCCAACAAACCTTGGGATGATATGCATCATTGCTCTTATTTTCTCCCAGAGCTTGAAAGAATCGAACAAGATGACTTTCGATCTTCTTTGAGTGAGATAGTCAGTCACATCGTAGTTCCACTTGATACGCACAGAATTTATGCCGAAGGAAATATGGAAAGTATTTCTTCTACCGTCACGATCGATATCTCTCATACCCCTGGAAAGATTGAGAACATACATATCAATGTAGATTGTTCGCCATAAGAAATCCTAATCTACACTGAACTCTTCAAGGAAATTTGAGACGTTTTTACTTGGTCATATGAAGATATGCCAAGAATCGACCCTCGTATTGTCAAGCATGGGATTAGAACTTATCTGGATGCTAAACCTGTTCGAAAACGTCTTAGAGATGTCAATCCCTGGAAGGCCCCTACTATTAAGGAAGAGGTGGAGAAGTTACTTAATGCTAGTTTCATCTACCCAGTTCCCTTGACTAAATGGGTATCCAATCCCATTCCTATGAATAATAAGCAAGGAACCATCCGTGTATGTATCGAATTTCATGACCTGAACAAGGTCCGTCCTAAAGACAACTTCACGACACCTTTCGTCAATTAGCTTCTCGACGAGTGTGCGGGAAGAGAAGTGTTTTCTTTTATGGATAGATTTTCAGGGTATAACCAAATTCAAATTAAACCTGAGGATCAACACAAGATGAAATTTATTTTTACTTGGGGTATTTTTTCATACCAGAAAATTCCTTTTGGCCTTAAAAACATTAGAGCAACCTTCCAATGTGCTATGACCTTCACATTCCATGATCTTAAGAATATAGTCAAATCTTATCTTGATGATCTTCCTACTCATTCTCGTAAGAGAGAGGATCATGATACACACCTTCAAATCATTTTTGAAAGATGCCACTACTATAGAATCTGTTTGAACCCTCATAAGTGCATCTTTTGCGTTAGGTCTGGTCGTCTTTTGGGATTTCTATTCTTTGAGACCGGGATCATGGTAGATTTGTTAAAGGTTGAGGCAATACTTTGATTGCCTCCCCCGCACACTATTCGACAACTTAAAGGTTTACAGGGGAAATATAACTTCTTACGTTGGTTTATGGTAAACTTTTCCAATATCACTAAGAGTTTCATGCATCTTTTGAAGAAGGACACCCCTTTTATTTGGGATGAGCGATCCTAGGAGTCCTTTGATGCTTTGAAGAAAGCCTTGGTATCGGCCCCTCTGCTGAAGTCTCCTGAATACTATAGGGATTACTTGATTTATATCACCCCATACGAGGAGACGAATGCTATGGTTTTTTTTCAGGAGGATGATGAGCACCGTGAGCATGTCATATACTATCTTAGTCGAAACTTAGTTGGTCTTGAGATTAATTATTCTTAGGTTGAAAAGTTATCTTTGGATGTCGTTCATGCAGTCCAACGTTTACGTCATTATATATTTCTTTTCAATAATACTATGGTGGCTGATGTCAATCCATTTCAATACGTCCTTACTAGGTGTATCATAGGGGGGAAATATAATAAAAATATTTTCATTTTACAAGAATTTGATCTAGATTTCACTTCTGCAAAATCCAAGAAATCGCTAGTCTTTGTGGAGTTAATATCTGACTTTCCACGATTACATGAGGATGTTATCCATGTTGATTCATTTGCAGACAAACACATTTTTCTTTTCTCTTCATTCGACCCCTGGTATGGAGACATCATTCTCTATCTTCAAACTTTGAAGTTCCCTCAACATCTCTCGCGAGATGATTGATGGCGTGTAAGATACAAAGATAAGAATTATACTATCGTCGGTGATACTTTGTATCACCAAGGAATAGAAAATATCTTGCATCATTTTCTAACTCACAGAGAAGCCGAGTTAGTCTTAAATGATTTCCATAGTGGGGATTGTGGTGGTCATCTTTCTTGGTTTGCGATAACCCAAAACATTTTGTGAGCCATTTATTTATGGCCTTCTATATTTAATGATTGTATTGAAGCAGTTAAGAAGTGTCACCCCTACCATGTGTTCACTCGGAAAATACATTTGCATCCAACCCCTCTTCACCCATTCATTACAGTATGTCCCTTCACCAAGTGGGGGTTGGACTTCATGGATTGCAACCCAACTTTGGTTGGGGGGCATCAATACATTATCCTGGCCGTCAAATACTTCACTAAGTGGGCCAAGGCCATGCCATTAGTTAAATCCGATGGGAATACTATCACCTTCTTCGTATTCAATCAAATTATCTCCCGGTTCAGTATCTCGAGTGAGATTGTCAATGATCATGGTAGTCACTTTCAGAATGAAATGATGGAAGAACTAGCAAATAGGATGGGGTTTAAAGATAGTCATTATTCTCCTTATTACCCCCATGAAAATGGGCAAGTAGAGGCCATCAACAAGTCTCTCAAGATCATTTTTCAAAAAAATGTCACCCAGAGTAATTATGACTAGCACATTATGGTGTATCCTACACTCTGGGCATACTGAACCGTGGTCAAGACTGCCATCGATTTTTCCCCTTTCCATTTAGTAAACGATGTGGATTCGATATTACCTATTGAATGTGAAATCCCTTCTCTTAATTTGACAATGGTGCTCCTACCTGACACTTACAATCTCAAGAAACACCCTGTACGCCTAGAGAGTCTTGATGAGCAGCTTCGAGATGCATGTATGGATATCGAGGAGAACAAAAGATGTGTCAAGGTCCATTATGATAACTCTGTCTGTCCTTGGTTGTACGTTGAGGGTGACCTAGTCCTCTTATACGACCAAGCCAAAGAACCATTGGGGGCAGGTAAGTTTAAACCCATGTGGCATGGTCCGTATATCATGCGACATGTCCTAGAAAAAGGATCCTATGAGTTAGAAGATTATGAAGGGAATATGTTGGTCGAGCCTAGGAATGGACTCTACTTGAAAAGATATTACACTTGAGCCCCCAGCTTGGGTGGAACTCTTTCTATACTAATGTAATTCAGTGTATATATATTTTCCTTTTCTTTTCATCTTCAACTTGCTTATTGATTTTTCCCTTGGTTGATAGATGTCAACAGAGTCTTCAGTCTACCTAGGATTTGCATATGGAGCAAGTAGTCATACACGAAACTTGGATTCCACTACTTGGGTGGTTTCCTCACCTAAGGGTATACTGGTTTCTTCAAGTGGCGTATGCCTAGGGCCATCCATGAATAATGTGGTCGAATATAACGTCGTTATAGAACTTTTGCGCGATGCTATCTCACATGGTATTCTCTCTTTAGAGGTTCTCCTGGATTCCCAGTTAGTAGTATTTTAGTTGAATGACAGTTACCACATGTGTGATCCTACTTTACTCTGACAATTCCTATGCGTACATCTTTTAGAATGAAAGTTTGATTTCATTACTTATTATCACATTCCTAGGAGTTCTAATCATGTATTGAATTCTTATGCTAATTTCGTTTTAGATTGGCATTTGTCACATAACTAAAGAAAAGAAAACCATATCATAAATGTACACATTGTAAATATAAGTACAATCGAATATCCCTATTTTATATATATATCAAAAAATATAGTGTTTATAGTAAAAAATTAGGGCTAACACCCTCAATACACATATACAATTGATACTACAATATCCATGGCATCTATGCCTATGGCATCAGATGCGTGTCATTGTAACAAACTATGATGTTGGTGAGACACTGAAAGAGTCGCACCTAAGCCCTGGGCACACCAACCACTTGTCATTGCATGGATTCTGATAGATCCTCTACCTAAACCATTAGAATCCTATGAGTCAAACAAGACAGGTTTCCCTGTATGTTTTGAAGGGTTCTCTCAGCTTCTCCTCCCACCACCTTATCTCCTCGGTTCCTTCAATGATGTTGAGGAAGCCCTTCCGACCATCGCAGACCCATGTTTGTGTTACATAAGTGTCTAATTAGTACTTAAGCATCATCCAAAAATATTTTTGTTTCATTATACAAAAATACAAAAAAATGAAATATTTAAAAACATTTGAGATAACTATGTCCCCATAGGCGGTCCCTGGTGGGAGTGGCATGTCAGGGGCCCATATGAAGTCAATCCCTCCATAGGGATAGTCATCAAGACAAATAACCTGTCACTACCACCAGTAGAAGAAATCCTCATTGTAGGGTGTGGGGACCCTACCTCCCTCCTACCATCTCATTACCTTGGTCCATCATACCATGGATGGATTGCAAGGTCCTCTCGAAATAATCTCAACTCTAGGTCCCAAAAATGGAACCCACTTGAAGAAAAAACTGCATGAGATAGAGTTAAACCCAAAGTTTCTCTCGCTATCCAGTTTTCACTCTGTCAACTGGCTCTTCATATTAGCTAATAATAAGGTACAAAAATCATATACTATGGGTCTCAAGCACTCTACATCATAGAACATGAGAGACTTCGATGTTTGGTGCAACGAAGTCGATCCTATGATCCTGGTCCACACAAGAACAACAATATTGAGGCTGAGATTGTTTATTGCTCGGATGGGGAGTTGACTCCCCAACTTCGGAATCCCTGCTACACAGTGAGCATCTGTGTACTCTTCTATTTTCATTCCACTCCCTGCTCCCCGTGATTTGAGTTTTACAACCTCACCCCAATGCAATAACCTAGTCAAAAAGTAGATATCCTCTACTTCAATCCTTAATGGTTTCTCATCGAGGTTGAAGCTTTCACTGTCAGGGTCCCGGTAACCCACAAGCATTCCAAACAACCTCACCTAGGCCCTCATCCCTTATATTTCCCAAAATTTATATAAGACACATATTTTCAAGGCCATTTGGTCCCCCAGATCTCTGTCCACAACAACATCTACCTCCTCGTGCTCCCTTTCCCTCCATTCTAGCACCATCCTGCCAAATAAAAGTCAAAATTTGAGTTAGAAACCATAAAATTTATTGATTATAGATCGGTACACGAGCTTCTTCATTTACAATCATGTATAGGGTCATTTATATGCACCCTTTAGTTGGAACAGTCACATATAACCCAACGTGTACACAACCCGATAAATGGTAGCCCACATACACCGAGTTATCCAATTTTCACCCTAATTTACTCAAAATTTGAAACCTAATTTAAAAATCTAATCCACTAGAAAGGGAGAGGAGGAGAAGAGGAATTACCTAGTCCAGACGATTTCCAATTTCGTCGCCTAACGCTCCCGTAATCACCAGTTGAACATCGGAGGTAATTTGGCCCAATTTTCACAATTTGGGTAAAAAATCAAAATAACGTAGTGATTTTTTTTTTTGTTACTATTTATAACAATTTTTACCCACTTTCTATTGTTTTAAGTCATTTTTTCACCTAATGGACTAACACAGAAGTGGATTGAGTTGGTTTTTTGTAGTTTTCACCATGGATTCTTGTTGATTTCAATGTTATGTTGATCGTTCATAAACACGGGAAGGTATTTTCACTACCCAACATATAGTATAGGTATCCATTCCATCATGTATTCATGCATCATCCTATAACTGCCACTTTTATGCCTTAGGTACGAACCCATTTGTTGCGACACAGAACCTTCCATCTGCTATAAGTGGTGTCGTTGTTAAGTGGTAGAGACTTACCAAACATGGGTGCCGTAGTTAGATCCCCTGCTTCATCTGGTGCCCATGCAGAGATTTTTTCTATAGGAATGGGAGTCCCATATAAGCTAATACATGACTTTATGTTGAGACTCATTTCTCACTCATAAACATGATGCCTTACACTTGGAGGACTCCCAACAAAGTTTAATTTAAGTTCTTTTCCAACTCGTCTTCAAAAAGTGAAAAGATGGACGAGTGAACTTGTCTCTTCCACACTCATAAATTGGATTTGAAAGGACATCTATTTGGCACAAGTTTATCCATTTTTCACACCAAGTATACTAAATGTTATGAAAAAGGACATTTTTTGGCGTTAAGTTGTGATTGCATCTCATGCCCTTTCTTGCAGTATTGAGCCTATAGCCGGTTCTCACTTTGCGTTATAAACCGTTTTCCTCAACAATTTTTGCATCCTCAACCAAGCATAGCCTCATTTATATCCTTCTCAATTTGATACCCTATACCCAGGAGGGAACATTCCCTCGAGTGTCCATCTCCCGCATGCATCTCCTTGCATTGAGCATAGGTATTTTCCATTGTTGGAACTAGTTTTGCTTACTTGCGACACTCGTTTCCTCCTCTGTATCATTCCATTCATTTGTTATGAAAAAACAAAAAAAACGATGGGAATGGAGTATTATCTTATATTGGCAGCAATCGTGCCACCGTTAAACATTGCAAAAAGTTATTGAGTCCATTAGTCATCATAATTTTGGGTTTAGCATGGCCTTAGGAAGATGAGCTCATTACAGAGTCTTATCTACCGTCTGGTAAGTCTTCCAGTCCATATGGATAATTTCATCGATGCTTCCTTCATCTCACAATTTCATCATTGAGTCTATGCTGTCGAATTCTTCCATATGTCTCATGCTCTTGTTCAAAGGAAGTTTATCAACATGTGTTGGCCATTCCTAAAAACTCTTGACTTTGCATGTCATCCATACCCTTAGTTTGTCTCATAATCATATGATACTGCAGTCCTATCATGCACCCTGGTCCTACTTTCATCATTGGTAGGTAACCTTGAACCCAAAAGACAACATTTCATCATTGGTCGTTGACTGGGTGGTTTTCAATATGTTCGAAAACAAGACATCTATTCACACATTGACATTCATGCTATGTCTTGGATGTCATTATCCTTACTGGTGGTTTCCTCGCCTTTGTTAGCAGTTTTCCTTATTGGCTGCTATTCAGAGGGTCTTTTTCGTGTACCTCTTGCACTTGGCACACACGAAAGATGCACAGGTTCGTTGGTTCATGAACATGTTTTTCGTCCGATTTCCTCCAAATCATAAAGCTCCTACTTGTACCTCATGCTGAATGATGAGAGATGCCTTAATTCTCTCCTTTCAATGGGTCTCCTTCCATCGAATTCAGCTCATCTGTTCTGGAAATGGGACCTAGATTCTTATGAGTACCTTGAGGCTTGTAGTCATTAGTGGGAGGATCTCTCACCATCGACAGTTGGGAATACATCAATGTCTCTTGATCAATGGATTCTTCAGGTGTTTGACACCGAATCCTTTATTCACACTTGTAAGAATGTACTCGGTGCCTGGATACCTACTTTCATTATCGGTAGGTTCTCTCGCGTTTGTTAACAATATACCTCAATGACCAGTAATCAAACAATGTCTCATTATGTTCGACCTCAACTCCTTTATTCACATGATGTAGAATTGCACCCTTGGAGGATTGTGTAGAAGACTTGAAGACATCAGTATGTGGCTGCAAATTTCCTAAGTTATTGCTTCCTTTTCATTGGACCAATACCTATATGACTTCAGTGACCATGGGAGATCGGATTGTACTCCATTGTATACAAATATCTCCAAATTGATTTTGAGATTGGTTCTACTAGGCCTTGTTCATGACTATGACAAACTTTGGCATGTAACTACATTTGTATTTTCCTATTCATGGCCACAGACAGTTGTTTGGTATATTTTCACATGGATCTGTAGTGTAATTTTATTGTCAGCCATGTATGCAAAATCAGTGCAAAATGTAATGAGCAACTAGTTATTCCAGTTGGTTCCCCATCACTCCACATCTGGGTTGTTTATAATGTATTTCAGCCATCGTAGATACTCCTCTAACCTCACACATTAGGGGGGCATTTGTTATAAAAATATTTGCCTCACCCTATGAAATATTGCACAGAAGGCCTTTTTCCATTTCCCCGTGTAGACTTATCATCCTTTTTTGCAAATCCCAGAGCTAAAAAAACATATTTTTTCCACATGTACGCACCTTGTCTACTATACAACATGCGTATACGCAGGTTGCACCACTACATCCTACATACATCATGATTTGTTCCCAAAAATAAAAATTGGAGTCAGGTTTCCATGTCACGACAAGAGATCTATGATCCTTGACCTTCCATATACTGGAAACATTCTAACTCGGTCCTTTAGTTTCATTTGAAGGCTATAAATGGGCCAATTCCAAGCTATGGAAAAGAGGAGAAAGAATTCAACTTTGAGAGAAAATTTACTCTGGGGAAATTATTTACTTCATATTGAGTCTGCATCCCTTTGTCCTTTAAGTCTGAACACAATGTTCAACCCCCAAGCTCTTCCCTTGTTGATTGAGAACCTCATTGTTTCTCTTTTATGAGCTTTCCTTTGGTGGAGGATTGAAGTGGTGGAGGCTCAACTAGAAGGAACTTATTTTATCGGTTCCGAACCATACTGACATGGAAGTTTGTAACATTTTCACTTCTGTTGATCATATATTAATAGAAATACTCTTTTCCCATCCAATTGATGTCTTGTAAATATTTGAATTATTATTCCATGGGAGTATTTGTCATGTGTATTAATTGTTTATGCTTTTGGATGTGATAACATCATTTATTATTACCATATTCTTGCTTTGCTTGGTTGTTGAGGACTACTTGCAGGTATATTTCTTTGGGTCGAGTGCTCAACGATGGACTTCATTGAATCTTTGGATGAGGTAGGAATTTTATCTTGTCTTGCTATGATATTTGTTTACATAGAATACTTGAGAATAGATTTTATTTTTGCAGTTGTTTCCATCTGTTGTGGTTTACCCTAGCCATAGAGAGATTTTCCTCGTAACAGGAAGGTTCTTCTTAGAATAGTTCTTTATTGTTACGAACACCCCTTAGGGAAATGAAAATTTCTATTTCGTAAATTATCTAGCTACATCATAATTAGTGCTCTTATACTTCTTATGCTTATACAAGCTCTCTCAGCATCTTGTCCTCTATTGTAACATTTCCTTTTATCATTACACAAGCATGGGATATGACTGCATCGTTTGTATAAAGCAATAACATTTCTAGGTATGATTGTGTTATGCAGGATCATGATCGTTCCCTCTACAAAGAATCAATTTACAAGATATAGAAAATGATGATGTATTTTTGCTATATGTCTTATCCTATTCTCACACATCAGGGGGAAACTATTATAACCTAAAAATGTCTCATAGATCTATTCAGGAGATCACTAGAAGAGTCATCACTACAATATAATAAGATGCTATTCCATGGAAATAATACACCATCCTTAACAAAGCACCAAAATTGTATAAGGTGTGTTTTTAATGAATTTGCACAAGTTTACAGTGTAGAGTTTGCATGATTTTCATGGGATTGCATGATTGTTCCTTTGAAAGACATGTAAATCATCCTGGCATGAAATTCCAAACACATTCAATGAAAGAAATGACAAAATTCCCATCAAGGTTACTCCAAGGCTAAGGTACTAGGCATACTTGAGCTTCATACCCATTGAAAGCTAGTACTTTAGTGGTTCCCTGTCTCTTCAAGGCATGGGAAACCACATCCAAAGTTGCACCAGTCACACATGGAGCTAGATTTAATGGATCTTGAAGATTGGATTTAAATAGAAGCCATGGAGAAACATTCAAACGAGTGAATTTTATGCAAGGTTATGTTGTTTGAATTTTATGGCACACAAGACAGTATGGTGCACATGTAGTAGAAGTGTGTGAAAGGTAAATAGAAATGAAAAGTAAGAATGGAAAGTGGGGAGATGACCACAAGAACACGCCTGAAATGAAATTGAAGAGAACAAAGTTGAATAACCCTTATAGGTGTTGATGAAAAGTGACCCTTGGATCGAGACGAAGCGAGTGAGACAGAGTGTAATGCGATGAAATATTTGGAATTTGCATGGCAGATTCAAATACGACGGAATATGTGGAAGTTGCACGACATAGTGGACTGTGACGAAATATGTGGAAGTTGCGCAGATGAAAATATCCAGGGTTCCATAAGCTAGTGCGACAAATGACATAGTGGAATGTGATGATATGAAGACAATATAACAAGTGATGAAGTGGAATGCAATAGAACAAGTGGAAAGTTGACATACAAGAGGGTGAGTCACCAGGGGACACTAATAGTTTGATGGGAAAATGGTTGAGCATTCTATAGGGAAAATGTGACAAGATGAAGACTTGTGACTTGAGTCATGTGCTCCCATTTTATCTATTCATTGAGCAATCCAAAATGTAAATTGTTGCATCAATTTTGAGGAGATGAGTTGGAGCTTATCCGTTGAAAGATTTGGTTCATCTGATTTAGTCAAAGAATGTCCAACTGTAACTGAAGAAAAAAATATTCTTAATTTAGACAAAAGTGTGTCCACATATACCTACCTAGACTTTGATCTGGTCAAAATTTGTCCACAATGTAACTTTCATGCATCCACATACTTTATTTAGACATAAATGTAACTGACATGACTTTGATTTGGTCAAGGTTTTTCCACAATATAACTGTCATGCATCCACATATTTTATTTAGACAAAAGTGTAACTGATAGGACTTTGATATGGTCAAAATATGTCCACAATGTAATTGTTATGTGTCCACATACAGGAAGGGGAACTCAAGAAAAAAAACATCATAAATAGGGGTGCGCTCTGTTTGAGTGAGGTGTGGATGATAAGAGAAGAAAGATGACATGTAATTGTTCAACAAAATGGAACTTAAGACATATCAGATTGTTCTTGAATTAAAGAGAAAGGTCCAATTCTGTAAAGGAATAAATAAACTGAATTCAGGGTGACAAGGTGGTGCTAGGGTGAGTTGAATCTCACTAAGAATTGATGTCCTCATTATTTGCGACAGGTTGGTTCCTGAAAGGATTGGTGTCCTCATTATTTATGACATGTGTCCTCATTATCTATGATAGGTTGGTGTTTGAGAAAATTGGTGTCCACATTATCTGTGACATATTGATGCCTAAGAAGATTGGTGTCCTTATCTGCGACAGGATGGTGATCACTAGCCATCAACACAAGAAAATGCATATATTTTATTTCAAAAAGCTAAAATACATGGTCATAACCACTCAATAAAATCCAGCAAATAGTATGTATTAAGATATAAAATAGTAACTCGATTTGGAGAACAAAGTGTGACCAAGCTGGTAGATAATGCCTCTACGGACAGCCGTTTTGTTAAAGATTCTTTAAAGGTCACTGGAAATGATTGCCTTTACATTATAAATTCATCCATAGCCTGCCTTCTGCCGGAGTTGAAGAGACCATCATTCTTGAAAAACATATGATAGCATTAAAAACTATTTTTTATTAAACAACTTTTCATCAGCTTTGCAGATATATCTATTGGCATTTATGCAAGCTGCAAGAGATGCATGTCCATGTTATGTTGAAAATATTCCATGTTAGTTATATAATTATATAATTCCATGTCCATGTTAGTTATATAATTACCCATAAAACTATAAATAAAAAAAGTTAGAATGCAATTGGTAATAATATTATAAATAAAAAAAGTTAGAATGCAGTTGGTAATAATATTATGTTGAGTGTATTGGTTTTTTTGATTGATGCTATCTTAGTTAGTAATATTATATTATGTTCAGTGTTTTGGTGTTTTTTAATTGGCGTTTCCTTGATTTTTACTAGCTAATACATTTATTTATTCATTTTTATAAAGAAATTAAATTTAAGATACCAATCATTCTTCTCCACTAGCAAAACTAAACCTAATTAATAAATTTAAAAACAATTTTATTTTTTACTATCTTTTATCTATGTCATATTTTTAAATATATATCTAACTACCAAAGTAACTCGAGCGATATATGCCAATGCTATTTTAGTGACAACATTAAATATACGATAACCACTTTGATAAAAGATGGAACCAGGAACCAGCTCAAGCAGAAATATGTAGGGTCAAGGTCAAGCATTTATGGTTTGCCCGAATTTTTTTATCAAGTTTTGGTTAAAAGAAAGTGAAAAACATAATAATTCAAACTATAGAGGCTTGACTATTTTACTCAACCCTATGACACCTTTGATAAAATGCTGTAAAAAGATAAATATTATACTTTGCCAGAAATATATTAAGTAAACATTAACTATAAATACTTACTAATTAATAAATTAATATGAAATTTTATTTATCTATCTACATATATATATATATATATGTGGAATTGTGTTTTATTATGGAAATTTGAATTAATAAGTATAAAGTTAGTTAAATGTTTAATAATATTGGTAAGAAGTCATTTAGCTAATCTATTTTTATCATATTGATTATTCTAAAAGATTTTTAATTAATTGTCATCAATATTGTTAGGTATCTTGTTAGTTCCATGGCTTAAGTGTGTGGTTCTACTACCTTGATCGAGATGCACTTATTGATGTTCATATATGATCTATCAAGTGTCACAGATTTGCCACTTATGGTTCATACATAAGAGATCTTACAATGTACCAAAATATTTTATTATGCAGTTTATTACCTTAGATCTCATATTTATTATCACTGTCTTTGTTATCACTGAAATTTTGTCCACAGCATTGCACGCAAATGGTTATAGAAATATAGCAGTTCCAAACAACTATTAGTTCACCTGCAGTACCAAAATGCATTTCTGAGAGGCAAAAGCTATACAATTGGGAGAAACTTGGCATGCGCTAACTCACTAAAGGAAGTGCGTACATAGTGTGTGGGCCAAAGAAGCTCATAGAATGCACAATGCACCATATGTGCAACCATGTACGAGAAAAGCCACGAATTCCTGTGAATGACGCATTTATGGTTCTTGTCGGCCCCTCAACCACTTATGGACCAACTCCCAACTTGATTTGACCCTCAGATTTGAGTTGAATCTGAATGGGGGGTTGGTCAAGGACCAAAGGGTGCGCTAAAGGGATCCTTGTTCACACTAAGAACAAACTGAATATTTTCTTGAAGACATTCTATAAATGGAGGCCATGGGTGCACTAAGAAAATAATATTTTAATAGTATTGTTATGCTACCTCAATCCTCCCTTGAGAATCCTCTTTTCTCCTTGGAGCATTCTAGCAACATTCCAATAGGCCATTCAACTCACCCCTTGAGGGAATAGGCATTGATTTCTTCATCATCTGCTTTATTTTCAACAATTGTAAGAAGCATTCTCCATTAGGGAACTCAAGAGCCCTCCCAAGGAGGAAGAGATGACTCATAAATCCTCATTTCTTTATGGTGTTTTGCCAACTAATATAGTTATCCATTGGTGGCATAATATTGATCATTGGTTGATTTGTTTTGGTTCAAAGTTTCTTATGCATTCTAGTTTTTCTTTCTTAGTTGTTTTTAGTTTGTTTACTTGTTTATTTCACGTTCTTATATTGTTTAACTCATGCACTAACCACTGTTTTGTCTAGCAGGCCCAACTAGACATGCAAGTGCCCTTGTTTTGCTCACCTACGTGTCGAAACATATACAACATATTGGTGACCATACTGGAGATAGGTATCAATTACTTGTCAAGAGATTAGTTTTGAGTTGGAGGAGGATAATTTCACTCAAAATCTCCCCCCCCCGCCCCCTCGACGCATATAAGAACGTGCACGGGTATTTTAGCCCACAAACGCACACTCAGTGCACTGTGTGCCCAAAAGGATTTTGTTCTCTGTGCATTCACAAACGACTTATGTTCTCTGTGCATTCTGCACACTGGGCATCCACTATGCCTCTTTCTTAACTGTAACCCACACAAATTTCCGTAGTTTCAAAATTGTAAGAGTTTTTGTGATGATTTGAAGTCCCATAGCTTTCAAAATCTTGCTTTCATGCAATTTGTAAATGAACTCCACTTAGACTCCTTTCCCATATGAAAGGTTAGCTAAACATAGACACTTAGGGGGTAAAAAGAACCATATTTCCTCCTCTTTTGCTTTGGTTTCCACATCGATGGCTATTTTAGGTTGTAAAAGTTAAGTTGAGATTATTTTCTATCATATATAAAAACACTTGCATTGGGACCATAAATCAACTTTGATCATTGAGTATGCTCTTCTCTCGCACCGTAGAGGGATATTGAGAATTATAAAAGTGGTTAAGGGGACATTTCATTTCCCTTAACAAAATCTTTAGGAGAGGACAAAGCCCCCGTAGGGATCCTCTTAGTTTCTTTTTGAAAGCATATTAAATTTGTAAGGGCCCATACATGCCCACATGTTGCAAACTTAGGATAGTTTCTTAATATTTATTTTTTAGTTTACATCACTAGGAAGGTTTAAATATCAAAGTAACGGGCCCGTACATGCCCACATGCTTGCAATCTAGGATAGTTTTTTCAAGCTTTCTTAGTGTAAACAACATCAGGGAGTTTAAAGGATTGGTAAGGACCCATGTGTCCACATGCTAGTTCTTTAGGGATTTCAAAATTCCACAAGGTTGTACCAATGACACTTAGTAATATAGGTAACAAAGATTTGTAAGGACCACAGGAAGTCCACATGTTGCAAATTCACACCTAACTCATTCAAAATCGACATATTTTATCACTTGCTCACACACAAAGTCTCTCCTCACTCACATAATTTCCATCTTGAATTGTGGATGTTGAAGTAGGTTTTCTCCAAAGGAATTCCTAAATTTTCGACTATTTCTTGAAGAAATTATCCACACCCACATATTTCAAACAAGATTGGTTCACACCCCCAATCTTTGAGCCCACCACATCTAATTTTTTTTTTTAAAAACTCACTAAGCTTTCCTCCGCAGGAGGAGCCAAAAGAATTTTTTTAGTCTAGGTAGGATCTCAGGGGTAGGTATCAAAATAACCCCCCATTATCTGGTTCTCACATTTTCAAACAATAGAAGTTGACAAATAGGGAACCTTAAAATCCTCCAAGTCAAGTGTTCCTACACCATAAGGCAGTGAGATACCCGTGAAAGGTAAGATGTTGAGGTCTTGTTGTTATATGCGTCCCCCCTTGAGTCACCCAACTCTTGGAAGAGATCCATCCTATGACTCATTTCTAAGGCAAGAAATCTAAATGTCGCACTTTGATCAAGGTACCTAGTGGCCAAATTTAGGACATCTACCCAGGTGGAAATTGTGGGCTTGTTGGGCCCCAACAACTCCCCCTATATTTTTACAAAATTTAAAGGCCCCCCATTCGAATCTTGATAATTATAATGAGCTACATAATCAACCTTTTCAAATAGTTCCATTCCTTAGCTTGGTTTGAGACAAACTTAAGATATTCAATTTAGTATGAGACATTCATTACAAGAGTATATGTCAAAAGTTAGAAACGAGCATAAAAATCTCAATTTAAACAAAACGTTAGTTTTTATCAAATGTTTACTTTCGTTTAAATTATGATTATGTGTTCATTCTTTTGCTCATTAGCAAGTTTGACTATTTTGAATAATGTTTTCAATACTTTATCAAATAATATCTTGGTTGGTTTCTCATTTTCATGAAATCATTTGGTGATATTAATTAATTAAATTTTTTTTTGTTTTTGTTTTTGCATCTCATTCCAAAATAATAATAATCAAAGAGTTATCTATCATTTGTTTGATTTTGTAAAAAACTAAAATTAATATTTTTTCTTCATTAACTTGAAGCTTCTAGATCATATTTGAAAACAAATTATAAAT